>JALPQI010030611.1:0-235875 GCA_025490895.1 Thaumatotibia leucotreta | reverse complement strand
CTTTCCCCACTATAGATGGCGCTTAGAGTTGGCTGGAGCTCTATATTCCATCATTCTTACTTGGATTCTGTTAAAACGGAAGCAGTGTCTATTATGCGCGAAGCGCATATAGCATAAGAAGCGTAAAGCTTCTTAACACCATTTGTTTTTGTCTGAACTGAATGACCAATTTTTTAGTAAATTTACTTAAGTTGCATCAAAACGCTTAAATTACTCACTAATATAGCCAACTGGTTAGGATATTAATGACCAAGTATGTATATCTGACACTTTCGGTATCTAATATGCGCGAAGCGCATATAGCATAATAAGCGTGAAGCTTTTAAACACCGTATCGTCTGAATATCAAAATTTTCAAGGAATTTCACTTAGGTTACATCAAAACTCTCAAATTTCTCACTAATATAGCCAACAGCGGATATAAATGAGTATGTATATCTGGCCGGCTTGGTATCCATGGCAACCCTGGCGTCCTGGCTGCTAGTGCAGCTCGCCATAGTGACGGGCTCGCTGAACGCGATCGCACAGATCAACTCCGTGCTGTTCATGACGAGCTACTTCGCGATCAACCTCGCCTGTCTGGGCTTGGAGCTGGCTGGGGCGCCTAACTTCAGGTCAGACACTTTAAGACCCTTTTAGGGCTTCTAATACTGGTATTAGAAGCCCTAGACGCCTTCTAAACCCTAAAAGAACAGCTTTCCTAGTATGACTTCAAATTGGTAGGTTTATAGCTTGATTGAAAGGAATAGTCTCAAATCACTGTTATTCTTACTTTCCCCACTATAGATGGCGCTAAGAGTTGGCTGAAGCTCTATAATCCTTCCTCATTCTTACTTGGATTCTCTTACAAATCCCTTAAAAACGGAAGCAGTGTCTATGCGCATATAGCATGAGAAGCGTGAAGCTTCTTAACACATTCTATTCGTCTGAATATCAATTTTTTTAGTAATCTTACTTTAGTTACATTTAACGCTTAACTCACTCACTCACTCACTCACCCACTCATACACTCACTCACTCACTCACTCACTCACTCACTCACTCACTCACTCACTCACTCACTCACTCACTAATATAGCCAACTGGTTAGGATATTAATGACCAAGTATGTATATTGTATATCTAACACCTTTGATATCTAATATGCGTATAGCATAAATAAGCGTGAAGCTTTTAAACACCGTATCATCTGAATATCAAAATTTTTCAAGGAATTTTACTTAGGATGCATCAGCGTCGAAATGACTATCGGGCTCTACCATGTACTAAATCATGTAACTTAAAAATGTTCCACTCGGGGCCACATATGATGTGTGCAAAATTATATAATAAGCTACCATCCGAAATAAAATGTATAGATAATGTGAAATTGTTTACTAAAAGGCTTGACACTTACTTATTAGAAAATTGTTACTATACATTACAAGAATATCTAGACGATGAGCAATAATTAAGGAATTTAAAAATTATCTTAGTTTTTAAGTAAATTGTGTTAAATATGTTATCGTAGTTTTAAAGTACATTGCTGTGCCTCTACGGGGTGCATATTATAATATGTACATATGTATTATTACTGTTGTAATATGTGTGCAATAAACAATTTGATTTGATTTGATTTGAAATACTCAAATTACCCACTAATATAACCAACTGCGGATATAAATGAGTATGTATATCTTGCTTTCCCACTTTAGATGACGCTTAGAGTTGGAGTCAGTCGTCACTTTTAGAATTTTTCTAAATCGTAAAAGAATGGCAGCAAAGATGGCCACAATGACCGGTCCTGCGCCACTCGCATCCAGCGGATTTCTGCGACCAGGTCATCAGTCCACCTTGTGGGGGGCCTACCCACGTTGCGCCTTCCGGTACGTGGCTGCCACTCGAGAACCTTTCCGCCCCAAACCTTCTACGCACAATATGCCCCGCTCTCTGCCAGGATTTCAGTTTAGAGATTCGGAGAGCTATATCGGTTACTTTGGGTCTGCTGCGGATAGTCTCATTCTAATCAGATCTCACAGAGAGACTCCCAGCATAGCCCTCTTCATGCCCTTTGGGTGACTTTGAGCCTTCTTACGAGGCCCATTGTAAGTGACCACGTCACTGGCAACTCATACCGAACAAAGACTCGTCTTCAAACACTGCGGAATATTGGACGAAAAGATGTTTCGTAGCTTCCTGAACGCTGTCCAACCGAGTCGGAATCGACAATTGACCTCTTCCTCGAAGTTGGACCTACGTACCTGGGTAGTTTGTTCTAGGTAGGTATATGTAGTCGTCTACAACTTCATGTCAATGTAATTTATTATTTACCTACTTTCAATTTCAGGTCAATCGCGAGTTTTATAGATTTTTTTATTCACACGGTTTACAGTTTAGCACCAATACACCGATAAACGAATTACAACTTAAGAAAAATAATTACATATAAAACATATCAAATACAAGTACTAGAAAGTCTATCATAATCATAATAATCATAATCATAAAACATATCAAAAAATCATATCATCCATCCTCTCACAGAACCTCAAACACTCCGTGCACACATTCGTCCATCTCCAAGCAAATAAGTCACACTCAAGTGCTGATGTCAGGAGTGTGTTTAGCAGAGTTGGGCAAAAAGTAATATGATTACTCCTTCCGATTACTTTTGTATGTGTACTTTGTAATATTTATTACAAATTACACATACAAATGTAATTTATAAAAGTAATTATATTACTTTTTGCCCAACTCTGGTGTTTAGTAATGAGAGTGCACGGGGGAGTAGCGAGTTTTTATGCGTAAGACAGTACGTGTCGCAGGGATGGCTAACAAAGGCCGCCGTCGTGGCCGTAAACGAATCGTGGTGTCATCAGGCACGTATAATCTCACGACTCGAGCCACAAGTTCAAAGAAGTAAAGACCCTTACTTAAAAAAATGGATTTAACCGAATTCGGGTCGCTCACATACATGAACCCTGATAACATGTTCATATTCATATTCATATTCATTTATTCATAAAATTAAAAATTTTACATGTCATAAATAATAAAATAAAATTAGGATGTCAATTAATTTACAGTTTACATTAAAATAATCTATTCAACATTATTATACATGTTATTTAAAAATCAAAATAAAAAAGAAAATATACATTAAATTACATCAAATTAAATCGAATTAAATTAAATTAAATTTAATTATAATTTTCATATTCATGCATATCATAAAATGCTTGATCAGTAAGCCATTTTCTTATTTTTTTATTAAATGCTATGTCATCTGTGATTGTTTTTGAACTGTCGGGTAGTTTATTATAGACACCTGGCCCTGCAACAGATATGGTTTTTTCTGACTTTGCAAGTCGAACAGTCCTTTTTTGGGGAGTCATATAAAAAGGCCAATTTTGTCGTCAGGCCGTCATTCAAGCATTTCTCCTGGCACACCTGCCTAGCGGGGCTCCTCGGCTGCGCGGGGGTCATGTTCGCGCTCCGCCCCGCCCACGCCAGCGGCGCCGCCTTAGCCTGCGCCGCCCTAGTTCTCACCCTCCATGCTGTGTCCCCCGCCGCAGCCTCTCCCGCATGGGGCAGTCTCAGCCAGGCGCTCATATTCCACCAGGTACAGTACCGGCCAATAATATATCACATACATGTTTTTTTCAGTAGATTTATTTTTATTTTTGTAAATGTTTTTCCTACTTTCCCCCTCGCGACTATAGATAGTCTAGGCATAGGCCTTTACACTAGCGATGAAAAAACTGGGCATCATGTAGTGATTTTTTCATAAAGAGATTTTGCGTTAGGCATGGATTTATTAGTAAAATTCTTTTTTTTACTACAGCTATTTTCGCAATATGCTGTGTCTCCAATTGCAATTCACAATACTTGATTGCAGTATTCATCATTAAACTGTGCAAAAGTACCGTAATAATATGCTACCTACATGCGAACATGTGCCGCTTACTCTATACACGCTCATACAAAAAGTCACGAGCCAGGCGCTCATATTCCACCAGGTATATACCCCACGCTACTCTAGCCTGCGCCGCCCTAGTCCTGCTGTCCATGCTGTGTCCCCCGCCGCAGCCTCCCCCGCATGGGGCAGCCTCAGCCAGGCGCTCATATTCCACCAGGTATATACCCCACGCTACTCTAGCCTGCGCCGCGCTAGTGCTCACCCTCCACGCCGTGTCCCCCGCCTCCCCCTGGGGCAGCCTCAGCCAGCTCATATTCCACCAGGTATATACCCCACGCTACTCTAGCCTGCGCCGCGCTAGTGCTCACCCTCCACGCCGTGTCCCCCGCCTCCCCCTGGGGCAGCCTCAGGCGCTCATATTCCACCAGGTATATACCCCACGCTACTCTAGCCTGCGCCGCGCTAGTGCTCACCCTCACCAGGTATATACCCACGCTACTGCTACGCTAATTATTTCTAAATTGAAATATGAAACATTAAAGACACATACTTTTCTTTCATCCATCATCAGCCTATGATAGTCCACTGCTGGCCTCTCCTATTAACTATGCATATAGACGCATTAGGAGGTAAATGCCCATAATCGCCACGCTGGGCAAGCGGATTGGCGATCGCAGTAATGTGTCCACTATGATGACGCTGCTGCCCATCAACAATCTTGTAGAATGGTCAGTAACACTTCAATCCCTTAGTCGACTCTTACGGCACCCGCAGGAGGAGTTGGGGTGGTGACAAATCTATTCTTACTGCCATCACCACACGGCAAGATGATGACTGTATTTAAAACTATTTTTTTTAGAACAGATGGTGTATTTTTTGGGCTCTAGTGCGAGAAGTGTGCCATTTTACATCAGGTTTGAAACTTCGGAGGGCCATCTGTACTAAAAAACGTCGTACGAGACACGCGCAAAAACTCCCTATCGGTCGTGTTTTAAAACATCGCCACTCGTTTCGAATTTCATGTTTTTGGCACATGTGTCGTAATGTACTATTTTAGTGCAGATGGTGCGTTTTTCAAGCTCTAGTGCGAGAAGTGTGTCATTTTATTTTATTTTATTTTTTTCGCTCTCGTGTTGTAATGTACTAATTTAACGTTATGCACGACGTAATTCACGAAGAAATTATTAAGTAATTTTTGTACTGAACTTCTATTTAATAAATTGAACAGAACTTGTAGAGTAGGTCATTTGGCAGTACTCAAATGTGACGTCACTTTTGAGTATTTCGTATAAAGTTCCATAGTGGTGATCGTTTTGACATTTCGAATAAAAATGCTGATTTGACTTGCCAGTCATCATGGCTATTCGCGGCCGAGCCGTTACATATAATAAGCACGTCCAATGTAAAGTGAGCTATAAACTGCTAAACATTCAATTTCCTCGACTGCACATATGAGCTTTTACACTTTTAGGCATACAACTCGGTCTCTTAAAGTCAGGACATTTTATCTAAGTGCCGCGTGGTGGCGGCAGTAAGAATACATTTGTCACCACCCCAACTCCTCCTGCGGGTGTCGTAAGAGCCGACTAAGGGATTGAAGTGTCACTGACCATTTTTTATAACGATTGATGATGGGCAGCAGCGTCATCACTGTAAACAGATTACTGCGATCGCCAATCCGCTTGCCCAGCGTGGCAATTATGGGCATTTACCTCCTAATGCGTCTATGCGTATAGTTTAATAGGAGAGGCCTTCATCCAGCAGTGGACTGTCATAGGCTGGTGATGATATACCCCACGCTACCGCTCTAGCCTGCGCCACCTATATTATTGGCCGGTACTGTATATGTACTAAGCACGTCCAATGTAAAGTGACCCATAAACTGCTAAACATTCAATTTCCTCGACCGCACATATGAGCTTTTTCACTTTTAGGCATACAACTCGGTCTCTTAAATTCAGGACATTTATATTATCAAACCGGAATCAGAAAGAGATTCGAAAGTACTGTTGACACAACAATTGACACAATATTTATCAAGGAAAGAGTTGTTTATAGATCCCGCGAGTGATTAATTAGTCGATTCTTTGTAAGTCTATGAACTTAAACTACAAATATATATAGATTTAATTATGCATATATCCTAGATTGACTTATACACTGTCATGTCAACAGTACTTTCAAATCCCTTTCTAATCGCGGTTTGATAATATCAAATATCTGTGTATTTCAAATCTTTTTATTTCCCCAGGTCCGCAAATACCTGCTGCTCCTGGACCCTCGTCGGGAGCATGTAAAGTTCTGGCGGCCGCAGATGCTGCTCCTCATCGCGTCTCCTCGACAACAGGCTCCGCTTATAGACTTCGTCAACGACCAGAAGAAGGTAAGATATACAGGGTGGTCCAAACCTTGACGTCAAAAAATTTTTTTTAGATTCCTCACGTCATGAGCTATCAGAATATACCCCATGTATGTTAGCCGATTTTTTGTAGTTTTCGAGTTATGAATTTTTGAAAATTTTTTTTTTGAGAAATTATGGAATGATGAAATTTATTAACAAAAAAAAACTATTGGGCTTTTTAACTAGTTTCTTTTTGTAAAAGTATAACTACAAATAAACCATTTACTGACAAAAAAATTAGCGTCCTCACTTTGATACAAGTAGGATAAAAAATACCAAATTCAAAATTTTACGTTAAAAACGCATCAAAATAGCATTAATGTACGTAAATAAAAAAATGAAACGTATCCCAAGGATTTTTGGTAATCTAAAGACTGCCCTGGACCTTAAACCTTCGCAAGAGCAAAAAAAAAGTGATACTTAATGATGAGGATTTTTCGGAGTAGTCGGTCAAATAAAATTAAAAAAGCTTAAAATTTTCAAGTAGTTAAAAATTTCTTGAATAACTACACAAATTGTGTTTTCGTGGTATTTTCTGTTTTTGTTTATTGATAAGAACAAAAAACAGACGAAAATTTACTTTATTTTTAAATAAAAAATTTAGAAGCTTTTTTTTAAATTTATTTGACCGACTGCCCCGAAAAATCCTCATCATTAAGTATCACTTTTTTTTTGCTCTTACGAAGGCTCAAGGTCTAGGGTGGTCTTTAGAATACGAAAATTCCTTGAGATATGTTTTATTTTTTTATTTACGTACTTTAATGCTATTTTGATGCGTTTTTAGCGTAAAATTTTGAATTTGGTCTTTTTTTATCCTACTTGTATCAAAGTGAGGACGCTATTTTTTTTGTAAGTAAATGCTTTATTTGTAGTAATACTTTGACAAAAAGAAACTAGTTAAAAAACCCAATAGTTTTTTTTTATTAATAATTTCTTCATTCTAGAATTTCTTAAAAAAAAAATTTCAAAAATTCATAACTCGATACTACAAAAAATCGGCTAACATACATGGGGTATATTCTGATAGCTCATAACGTGAGGAATCTAAAAAAAATTTTTTGACGTCAAGGTTTTGACCACCCTGTATACAGGATGATTGGTAGTCCGATGCAAAGCTATAAGGTGAAGTAAGTATAGACCATTTAGAACCATTTATGCCATTGTTGTCTTTGACGAATTTTTTTTTATTAATTTTTTGGTGTTTTTGGCCAAAATACCCAAAATTTTAAATGAACTGCTAATTTTTGACCAAGTTAAGCGATAAACGTACCTTTTTTTATTTAATTAAAGTAACGTGTAAACAATTTAAGAAAACATAATAAAAGCTTCATTTTTATATTTTTTTTTTACACAGTTTTGAAGTTCATGATCCAAAATGGAAAATGTTAAAATGCCTTTTTTAACATCATTTAAGAAAAAAACGAAGTGTGATTTTTTTGTTCAAACCTTTTAGAAAACATGCTTAACTATCGTTTTTTCATTTGAGATATTATTTACGCAGAAGATACTGTATAGGGTGTCATACATTTATCCGGAGCAGCCTCAGCCAGCTCATATTCCACCAGGTGTATAATATTTAGGGCTAGGGATTGTAAAACTGGCCGTCAGAGTAGTAAAATCTCGTATATATTTTCAAAGACAAACGGGTCTTAATCGCGTAAACTTACGTTTAATTATATCCTGACGTTTCGGGCATGACGTTACACCCGTGGTCGCAGGCAGACTGGCGAGAGAATATATCAACACCTTCGAGCTGCGCGGGTTTTGAACTACCCGCACTTGATCATGATTATTCACTTCTAGGCTAGGGTTGTCACTAGGCCTACACACAACACTCACAACATCCAATGGCTTTAAAATGGATGTTTCACCACGCTTACATTTGTAAATCACGGGATTCCACGCGGACGAGATTCCTTGCCCCTCATTTTGATTAAAATTCCGATGTTTCTTAATTTCAATAGCTTCACGTACTTTTCGGCTATGATCTATACGCTCGGTTGAGAGGACTTTTGGGTTATGGAGCTCAATCCAGTGGTTAGGTCCGGACTCCAACAAATGCTCGGCCACAGCAGACTTATTTCTTATAATCAAGATCAAGTGCGGGTAGTCCGAAAAACCCGCGCAACTCGAAGGTGTTGATACATTCTCTCGCCAGTCTGCCTGCGACCACGGGTGTAACGTCATACCCGAAACGTCAGGATATAATTAAACGTAAGTTTACGCGATTAAGACCCGTTTGTCTTTAAAATATGAGTGATAATCGTGAAAGTTTAAATCAATAAAATCTCATATAGCCTCCAGTTTGAAATACAAACATTGTTGCAGGGCGGTTTGTTCGTACTGGGCCACGTGCGGGAAGGAGAACTCGATGGAACCGGCGACCCGTTGGCTGAAGAGCACAAGTATTGGCTCCAACTCATCGACCATCTCAAGGTAATCTTAAATCGTATTGTCGTATGCCCATTCGTGCCGCAAACTTAGGCATGCAACAGATGGCCGGAGTACAAACTGCTTGCGATGTGGACAGCCGCCAGGTCACGGAAGTGTTCTTCTGAGTTCTCGTGGCCTCGCCCAAATGCGGCGAGCCGGAAGTTTAGTGGGTATACCAGGGCCTCATTAGCAGACATCGGATTCCGTGGGGCGAATTCTCTTGACAGCTAGGGACTTCCTATATCGATAAACTCATTTATCGATACTAGTTCTACGTACTAGTGACCGCCCCCAACATTGTATGTATTTTTGTAACTGTGTATTGGTCTGAAGACAAGTATGAAAGTCACACTTAGCATCTTTAATCATTTCATATTTTTGAGTGAAAATGCGCATTAAAAAAATAGAAGACTTGCTTAGAAAGCAACCTGAAGTAATTTAGCACGGGTCTAAGTTTCAACAATAAAGGATGGTACAGTTATGAAGAAATTAATTGTGACGAGTAAATTTTTATAAACGTTTCTAGTAAGAATGAAAAAATTGTATTGTTATTTTATTGTTTGTTGCTTTTTTTGCTTGATAAAAAAAAAAACTTCATAAGCAAACCTTTGTGTGATCACTAGTATTTGAAACTAATATCGATACCTAGATGAATTTATCGATATAGGAAGTCCCTAGCTGTCAAGAAGATTTGCCCCAATGAATCCGATGTCTGCTCATTAGCCCTGGGAGTCCCACATAACCACCCGGGTCCAACTCTGTGCGTGGGTGGTATGCGTAACGCATTACCCCACGTAAAAAAAAGGTGCATGTCCAGTGTAACCCCTGGAATATTTATTTATTTATTTATTTAAACTTTATTGCACAAAATGAAAGTACAAATGGCGGACTTAATGCCTTAAGGCATTCTCTACCAGTCAACCACTGGGCCAAAAAGAGAGGTTTGATAGGTGCAGGCAAGAAAATCGTAAAATGAAGTCACAACTATTACAGTCTAAAAATTCAGATACTTAATAGACTTACACATATACTTTATACAATACACATACATACACATACATATATACATACAAGTGTACCCACAATGGAATAATAGGTTTTAAATGTATACCGTTCGTCATTAAATAACAAAAAAAGTAAGCAAATATACGACGACTTTCCATAGCGTTTGACGTCTTTGTCATATCGTGAAACACGTTCGCTGATATATGTTTACGTTAATACTAAAAAATATCGACAATTTTAGCTAAAGATGTATGTGAACTCAAGGTTTTAAATTGGCGATAAAACCAAGATTGTGTTCTAAAAGTGCGTGATTATGAAATAATGCACGTTTTAGGTTTGCGTGAACTTTTTTGTTTTCTTCTGACGAATGCTATTTATTTTAACCTAACTAATTGTAACGAACATCCTCTACAATATATATAATCTATTTCATCCTCAGGTGAAAGCGTTTGTAGAGCTATGCTTAGCCCCATCAGTGCGAAGCGGAGCGGCCCAACTAACCCGACTAGCCGGGCTTGGGGCCATGAAACCCGACACCGTACTACTCGGGTTCAGAGACCATGCGCCGCCTAGAGACTTCTTCAGAGAGTGAGTAGTAGATCCATCTAACCCGACTAGTCATAGTCATAGTCATTTATTCATTAAACATTATACATTGCGTTTGAATATTACATTAAATTATAATTTTATATTTAAAAACTAAAATCTAATAAAATTATCAAATATACATTCAATTAATATGTCTAATGGACTCTGGTTTAATCCGACACCGTACTACTCGGGTTCAGAGACCATGCGCCGCCTAGAGACTTCTTTAGAGAGTGAGTAGGCCCGACTAACCTGATTAGTCGGGCTCGGGTTTAACACGACACCGTACTACTCGGGTTCAGAGACCATGCACCGCCTAGAGACTTCTTTAGAGAGTGAGTAGACCTAACTATCCTGATTAGCCGGGCTCGGGTTTAACCCGACACCGTACTACTCGGGTTCAGAGACCATGCGCCGCCTAGAGACTTCTTTAGAGAGTGAGTAGGCCTAACTATCCTGATTAGCCGGGCTCGGGTTTAACCCGACACCGTACTACTCGGGTTCAGAGACCATTCGCCGCCTAGAGACTTCTTTAGAGAGTGAGTAGACCTAACTATCCTGATTAGCCGGACTCGGGTTTAACCCGACACCGTACTACTCGGGTTCAGAGACCATGCGCCGCCTAGAGACTTCTTCAGAGAGTGAGTAGGCCCGACTAACCTGACAAGCCCGATAACCGATATTGTGCTAATCGTGTTTATTTTTCACATATGCTAGGTAATTAAAGATTCGTTTTGTCCATTTGATGCCTGTCAATTAAGTGCGACAAGACTAAAGCAACACAGTAACAAAATTGTTTCCTAATAGTACATTACGACAAAAGTGCAAAAAACATAAAATTTGTGTTCGTGTTTTAAATCGACACGAGTTACGAATTTCCTTTTTGCACGTGTATCGTACGACGTTTTTTTAGTACAGATGGCCTTCCGAAGTTTTGGACCTGACGTAAAATGACCCACTTCTCGCATTAGACCTTAAAAAAGGCACCATCTGTACAAAAAATGCGTTTATCGAAGCGTAACGACCAAAAAAGTGAAAAAAATACATTTTCTCTTAAAATAGACGGAAACCAGAAAACTTTATTTTAAACAACCCTGCTGTGATCTAAGCCCCTAATACTTTTGGCAATCCTTTACACAACCATATATTTTTTTATTAATATAAACCCTTATTCACAGCCCTAACTCACCATACCAAACGGATCAGTTCGACACAGAAACTGGCGATGTGTTTCCCCTACGCGGCGCCGACTCCAAACTCAGCGCCACTGAGTACGTCCGAATAGTCAGCGATGTGCTCAGTGTGAAGAAAAATGTCGGATTGTGCAGACATTTTCATAAACTTGACATGGCTGCTGTTGAACGGTAAGTTCAGAAATCTATACACTTCTTGGCGCTGAATCCAAACTCAGCGCTATTGAATATGTTTATAAACATGACATGGTTAATATTTAAGACGGTGAGTACTTAAGACGTCAGTGTCTTTTAATGCAGCCTATAAACGCTTGAATCTTCATAAGTGTCACTTTAGAGACGTATGCACTTCTTAGCGTTGAATCTAAACATAGTGCTATCGAATACATGCATAAATTTGATATGGTTGCTGTTGGACAGTGAGTACTTTACACGTCAAAATAATGTAGCCTATGAGCGCTAGAATATGGTGCCAAATATAATTATCAAACAGATCAGTTCGACACAGAAACCGGCGATGTGTTTCCTCTACGCGGCGCTGACTCCAAACTCAGCGCCACTGAGTACGTCCGAATAGTCAGCGATGTGCTCAGTGTGTAGAAAAATGTGGGATTGTGCAGGCATTTTCGTAAACTTGACATGACTGAGAAGTGCTGTTGAATGGTGACTATTTTTGACGTCATTGTCAAATAACGTCCAGATGTAGTGAGCATTATTTTCGACGTGTTCAGGCAGGCTTTAGTATCTATTATGTTATGAAACATAGTTGTAATCCATTACAGCGCGTATCGTCGTAGCACATACGGATTAGGTGTGATGAAAAATATTATTTCTCAAACATACAATGAAATATTGTTGTTATGTTCCTTATAATAGGCTACGAAGTATAACGTTTCAGGTGCGACTAGGAGAAGAGGTCGTTAATGGAATTTAATACAAATCTTTAAGGCCTAGGCTGGCAAAGTGCTCTTTTTTAATTCCAGTCCACATAAATTTGTGGAAATCACTCACAGGCATCGTAAAATTTTGCCACTATGCATATAAAACTTTGATGTTTCTGTTGTTTATTTAATTGCATGTTTGAGAAAAGCACTATACTTACCTCGGCCGGAAATATGGGGTTGCCCGCCTCAGACTAATCCGTACGTATCCTACATGTCTTCGGCCGGCAACCCCATTCGTACCGGCCTCTATAGTAATGTACTATATATCTATCTATTCAGCCCGTGTCCACCCACTGCTGGGTATAGGCCTCTTCTTTATTACGCCACTTTCCTCGGTCATGTGCTAACCGCATCCATTGTATTGTTGCGGTTCGGCAGATGTCGTCGGACCATCTTGTCGGAGGTCTCCCAGCAGATCTTCTTGACCACCCAGGCCACCATTCAGTAACCTTCATTCGTAATGTACAATGACATTAAATAATAAATGGACGCACAGAGCCAAACAAAAAAACCAAGAAAAGTGGCACTAAAAGTCATTTCTATCATGTTTCAGTTGAAGCTAATAACGCTCACTTACAATAAACTATAATAAAAAAACTCAAAGAATAAAAAACTTAGTGAAATGAGCAATAAGTGTCAAATTTGCGAACAACACCGCAAAATAGTAGAAACTTTTTATGTTTAAGGAATAATGATGCTATACCGTAAGGTGACCAAATGTCAACTGTCAGAACTGAATAGCGGAGCAAAAGGACCGCAATATTTACTTCTGCAGCCCATTTTTTGGGGCCATTTTTTTGAGTTGTTTGGGGATCCACTTATACAGGGTGTTCGTTTCGATTTGCGATAAATTAGACAGGTTACTTGGGCCATTAATAGAAGTTGTCTGGTATATCGTCGTTGCGCCTGTAAAATCCGCTATGCGATTGATTTATGACATTGAAATAGTAACCTAGCAACTATACACAATGAGTATTAATTGAATTAATTAAAATCCACCACATGTCGGTTTTTGCAGGCGCAACGACGATATCGGCTTTTGGAAAATTCGAAAAAATAGTTTTTTTTTGTTTTCATACATAATAAATGAAATGGTAAGTGTGAGAGAACCTTAAGAATAAAATCAATGTTAATCTCAGGTGACTGACGGCACATGTCAAAATAAGTAACATTAGAATTTAATAAAGGTTGCAATACACATGTTCAGTGATTAAACTTATTTTTTTAATAACTCAATAACGGTAAGAGTTAAAACACTAGTTTCTTAGAGAAATTAATTATATTTGACCTAAATAAGCTTCCCTTAAAGTTATAGCATATGAAGAAAAACACGCTGTATATTCTAAATCAATGGTAATGTACTATTGTTTTGTTACAGAAAATCAGCGTCCCTCAAATACATCGACGTGTGGCTAGTGGAACCGCTAGCACACCACGGCTGCTTCACAGTCCGCGCTCTGTTCGCGCTGCAACTCAGCGCCGTCGTGCGGTCAGCGCGCGGCTGGCGCCACCTGCGCCTGCGCGTGCTCAGCGCGCCCATGCCCGGTCAGTGTGAAAAAAAAAAAAAAAAAAAAAAAAAAAAAAAAAAAAAAAAAAAAAAAAAAAATTGCTATGCCCGGTCAGTGTGACATAGTTGCTGTTCGCGCTGCAACTCAGCGCCGTCGTGCGGTCAGCGCGCGGCTGGCGCCACCTGCGCCTGCGGGTGCTCAGCGCGCCCATGCCCGGTCAGTGTGACATAATTGAGCTTACCGTGGGACTAGGTCGGAAAAAAAAAAAAAAAAAAAAAAAAAAAAGAAATGCCCGGTCAGTGTGACATAGTTGCTGTTCGCGCTGCAACTCATGCGTCTTCGCGTGCTCAGCGCGCCCATGCCCGGTCAGTGTGACATAGTTGAGCTTACCGTGGGACTAGGTCGGAAAAAAAAAAAAAAAAAAAAAAAAAAAAAGAAATGCCCGGTCAGTGTGACATAGTTGCTGTTCGCGCTGCAACTCATGCGTCTTCGCGTGCTCAGCGCGCCCATGCCCGGTCAGTGTGACATAGTTGAGCTTACCGTGGGACTAGGTCGGAAAAAAAAAAAAAAAAAAAAAAAAAAGAAATGCCCGGTCAGTGTGACATAGTTGCTGTTCGCGCTGCAACTCATGCGTCTTCGCGTGCTCAGCGCGCCCATGCCCGGTCAGTGTGACATAGTTGAGCTTACCGTGGGACTAGGTCGGAAAAAAAAAAAAAAAAAAAAAAAAGAAATGCCCGGTCAGTGTGACATAGTTGCTGTTCGCGCTGCAACTCATGCGTCTTCGCGTGCTCAGCGCGCCCATGCCCGGTCAGTGTGACATAGTTGAGCTTACCGTGGGACTAGGTCGATTGTGTAAGATATTTAAAAAAAAAAAAAGGTGCCATGCCCGGTCAGTGTGACATAGTTGAGTTCACCGTGGGACTAGGTCGATTTGTGCAACATATTAAAAAAAAAAAGGTGCCATGCCCGGTCAGTGTGACATAGTTGCCATGCCCGGTCAGTGTGACATAGTAGCCATGCCCGGTCAGTGTGACATAGTAGCCATCCCCGGTCAGTGTGACATAGTTGCCATGCCCGGTCAGTGTGACATAGTTGCCATGCCCGGTCAGTGTGACAGTTGCCATGCCCGGTCAGTGTGACAGTTGCCATGCCCGGTCAGTGTGACATAGTAGCCATGCCCGGTCAGTGTGACATAGTTGCCATGCCCGGTCAGTGTGACATAGTTGCCATGCCCGGTCAGTGTGACATAGTTGCCATGCCCGGTCAGTGTGACATAGTTGCCATGCCCGGTCAGTGTGACATAGTTGCCATGCCCGGTCAGTGTGACAGTTGCCATGCCCGGTCAGTGTGACATAGTTGCCATGCCCGGTCAGTGTGACATAGTTGCCATGCCCGGTCAGTGTGACATAGTTGCCATGCCCGGTCAGTGTGACATAGTTGCCATGCCCGGTCAGTGTGACATAGTAGCCATGCCCGGTCAGTGTGACATAGTTGCCATGCCCGGTCAGTGTGACATAGTTGCCATGCCCGGTCAGTGTGACATAGTTGCCATGCCCGGTCAGTGTGACATAGTTGCCATGCCCGGTCAGTGTGACATAGTAGCCATGCCCGGTCAGTGTGACATAGTTGCCATGCCCGGTCAGTGTGACATAGTTGCCATGCCCGGTCAGTGTGACATAGTTGCCATGCCCGGTCAGTGTGACATAGTTGCCATGCCCGGTCAGTGTGACATAGTTGCCATGCCCGGTCAGTGTGACATAGTTGCCATGCCCGGTCAGTGTGACATAGTTGCCATGCCCGGTCAGTGTGACATAGCAGTGTGACATAGTTGCCACGCCCGGTCAGTGTGTCATATTTGCCACGCCCGGTCAGTGTGACATAGTTGCCATGCCCGATCAGTGTGACATAGTTACCATGCCCGGTCAGTGTGACATAGTTACCATGCCCGGTCAGTGTGACATAGTTGCCATGCCCGGTCAGTGTGACATAGTTGCCATGCCCGGTCAGTGTGACATAGTTGCCATGCCCGGTCAGTGTGACATAGTAGCCATGCCCGGTCAGTGTGACATAGTTGCCATGCCCGGTCAGTGTGACATAGCAGTGTGACATAGTTGCCACGCCCGGTCAGTGTGTCATATTTGCCACGCCCGGTCAGTGTGACATAGTTGCCATGCCCGATCAGTGTGACATAGTTGTCATGCCCGGTCAGTGTGACATAGTTGCTGTTCCGGCTGCAACTCAGCGCCGTCGTGCGGTCGGCGCGCAAAAAAAAAAAAAGTTGCCATGCCCGGTCAGTGTGACATAGTTGCCATGCCCGGTCAGTGTGACATAGTTGCCATGCCCGGTCAGTGTGACATAGTTGCCATGCCCGGTCAGTGTGACATAGTTGCCATGCCCGGTCAGTGTGACATAGTTGCCATGCCCGGTCAGTGTGACATAGTTGCCATGCCCGGTCAGTGTGACATAGTTGCCATGCCCGGTCAGTGTGACATAGCAGTGTGACATAGTTGCCACGCCCGGTCAGTGTGTCATATTTGCCACGCCCGGTCAGTGTGACATAGTTGCCATGCCCGATCAGTGTGACATAGTTACCATGCCCGGTCAGTGTGACATAGTTACCATGCCCGGTCAGTGTGACATAGTTGCCATGCCCGGTCAGTGTGACATAGTTGCCATGCCCGGTCAGTGTGACATAGTTGCCATGCCCGGTCAGTGTGACATAGTAGCCATGCCCGGTCAGTGTGACATAGTTGCCATGCCCGGTCAGTGTGACATAGTAGCCATGCCCGGTCAGTGTGACATAGTTGCCATGCCCGGTCAGTGTGACATAGCAGTGTGACATAGTTGCCACGCCCGGTCAGTGTGTCATATTTGCCACGCCCGGTCAGTGTGACATAGTTGCCATGCCCGATCAGTGTGACATAGTTACCATGCCCGGTCAGTGTGACATAGTTGCCATGCCCGGTCAGTGTGACATAGTCGCCATGCCCGGTCAGTGTGACATAGTTGCCATGCCCGGTCAGTGTGACATAGTTGCCATGCCCGGTCAGTGTGACATAGTTGCCATGCCCGGTCAGTGTGACATAGTTGCCATGCCCGGTCAGTGTAACATAGTTGCCATGCCCGGTCAGTGTGACATAGTTGCCGTGCCCGGTCAGTGTGACATAGTTGCCATGCCCGGTCAGTGTGACATAGTCGCCATGCCCGGTCAGTGTGACATAGTTGCCATGCCCGGTCAGTGTGACATAGTTGCCATGCCCGGTCAGTGTAACATAGTTGCCATGCCCGGTCAGTGTGACATAGTTGCCATGCCCGGTCAGTGTAACATAGTTGCCATGCCCGGTCAGTGTGACTAGTTGCCATGCCCGGTCAGTGTGACATAGTTGCCATGCCCGGTCAGTGTGACATAGTAGCCATGCCCGGTCAGTGTGACATAGTTGCCATGCCCGGTCAGTGTGACATAGTTGCCATGCCCGGTCAGTGTGACATAGTTGCCATGCCCGGTCAGTGTGACATAGTAGCCATGCCCGGTCAGTGTGACATAGTTGCCATGCTCGGTCAGTGTGACATAGTTGCCATGCCCGGTCAGTGTGACATAGTTGCCATGCCCCGGTCAGTGTGACATAGTTGCCATGCCCGGTCAGTGTGACATAGTAGCCATGCCCGGTCAGTGTGACATAGTTGCCATGCCCGGTCAGTGTGACATAGTTGTCATGCCCGGTCAGATAGTTGCCATGCCCGGTCAGTGTGACATAGTTGCCATGCCCGGTCAGTGTGACATAGTTGTCATGCCCGGTCAGATAGTTGCCATGCCCGGTCAGTGTGACATAGTTGCCATGCCCGGTCAGTGTGACAGTTGCCATGCCCGGTCAGTGTGACATAGTTGCCATGCCCGGTCAGTGTGACATAGTTGCCATGCCCGGTCAGTGTGACATAGTTGCCATGCCCGGTCAGTGTGACATAGTTGCCATGCCCGGTCAGTGTGACATAGTTGCCATGCCCGGTCAGTGTGACATAGTTGCCATGCCCGGTCAGTGTGACATAGTAGCCATGCCCGGTCAGTGTGACATAGTTGTCATGCCCGGTCAGATAGTTGCCATGCCCGGTCAGTGTGACATAGTTGCCATGCCCGGTCAGTGTGACATAGTTGCCATGCCCAGTCAGTGTGACAGTTGCCATGCCCGGTCAGTGTGACATAGTTGCCATGCCCAGTCAGTGTGACAGTTGCCATGCCCGGTCAGTGTGACATAGTTGCCATGCCCAGTCAGTGTGACAGTTGCCATGCCCGGTCAGTGTGACATAGTTGCCATGCCCGGTCAGTGTGACATAGTTGCCATGCTCGGTCAGTGTGACATAGTTGTCATGCCCGGTCAGATAGTTGCCATGCCCGGTCAGTGTGACATAGTTGCCATGCCCGGTCAGTGTGACATAGTTGCCATGCCCGGTCAGTGATACATAGTTGCCATGCCCGGTCAGTGTGACATAGTTGCCATGCTCGGTCAGTGTGACATAGTTGTCATGCCCGGTCAGATAGTTGCCATGCCCGGTCAGTGTGACATAGTTGCCATGCCCGGTCAGTGTGACATAGTTGCCATGCCCGGTCAGTGTGACATAGTTGCCATGCCCGGTCAGTGTGACATAGTTGCCATGCCCGGTCAGTGTGACTAGTTGCCATGCCCGGTCAGTGTGACATAGTTGCCATGCCCGGTCAGTGTGACATAGTTGCCATGCCCGGTCAGTGTGACTAGTTGCCATGCCCGGTCAGTGTGACATAGTTGCCATGCCCGGTCAGTGTGACATAGTAGCCATGCCCGGTCAGTGTGACATAGTTGCCATGCCCGGTCAGTGTGACATAGTTGCCATGCCCGGTCAGTGTGACATAGTTGCCATGCCCGGTCAGTGTGACATAGTTGTCATGCCCGGTCAGATAGTTGCCATGCCCGGTCAGTGTGACATAGTTGCCATGCCCAGTCAGTGTGACAGTTGCCATGCCCGGTCAGTGTGACATAGTTGCCATG
This sequence comes from Thaumatotibia leucotreta, assembly GCA_025490895.1. Classification (NCBI taxonomy): domain Eukaryota; kingdom Metazoa; phylum Arthropoda; class Insecta; order Lepidoptera; family Tortricidae; genus Thaumatotibia; species Thaumatotibia leucotreta. Next base: position 216,887 of record JALPQI010030611.1, on the reverse strand, counting down.
CCCGGTCAGTGTGACATAGTTGCCATGCCCGGTCAGTGTGACATAGTAGCCATGCCCGGTCAGTGTGACATAGTTGCCATGCCCGGTCAGTGTGACATAGTTGCCATGCCCGGTCAGTGTGACTAGTTGCCATGCCCGGTCAGTGTGACATAGTTGCCATGCCCGGTCAGTGTGACATAGTTGCCATGCCCGGTCAGTGTGACATAGTTGCCATGCCCGGTCAGTGTGACTAGTTGCCATGCCCGGTCAGTGTGACATAGTTGCCATGCCCGGTCAGTGTGACATAGTTGCCATGCCCGGTCAGTGTGACATAGTTGCCATGCCCGGTCAGTGTGACATAGTTGTCATGCCCGGTCAGATAGTTGCCATGCCCGGTCAGTGTGACATAGTTGCCATGCCCAGTCAGTGTGACAGTTGCCATGCCCGGTCAGTGTGACATAGTTGCCATGCCCGGTCAGTGTGACATAGTTACCATGCCCGGTCAGTGTGACATAGTTGCCATGCCCGGTCAGTGTGACATAGTTGCCATGCCCGGTCAGTGTGACATAGTTGCCATGCCCGGTCAGTGTGACATAGTCGCCATGCCCGGTCAGTGTGACATAGTTGCCATGCCCGGTCAGTGTGACATAGTAGCCATGCCCGGTCAGTGTGACATAGTTGCCATGCCCGGTCAGTGTGACATAGTAGCCATGCCCGGTCAGTGTGACATAGTTGCCATGCCCGGTCAGTGTGACATAGTTGTCATGCCCGGTCAGATAGTTGCCATGCCCGGTCAGTGTGACATAGTTGCCATGCCCGGTCAGTGTGACATAGTTGCCATGCCCGGTCAGTGTGACATAGTCGCCATGCCCGGTCAGTGTGACATAGTTGCCATGCCCGGTCAGTGTGACATAGTAGCCATGCCCGGTCAGTGTGACATAGTTGCCATGCCCGGTCAGTGTGACATAGTTGTCATGCCCGGTCAGATAGTTGCCATGCCCGGTCAGTGTGACATAGTTGCCCGGTCAGTGTGACATAGTTGCCATGCCCGGTCAGTGTGACATAGTTGCCATGCCCGGTCAGTGTGACATAGTTGCCATGCCCGGTCAGTGTGACATAGTAGCCATGCCCGGTCAGTGTGACATAGTTGCCATGCCCGGTCAGTGTGACATAGTTGTCATGCCCGGTCAGATAGTTGCCATGCCCGGTCAGTGTGACATAGTTGCCATGCCCAGTCAGTGTGACAGTTGCCATGCCCGGTCAGTGTGACATAGTTGCCATGCCCGGTCAGTGTGACATAGTTGCCCGGTCAGCGTGACATAGTTGCCATGCCCGGTCAGTGTGACATAGTTACCATGCCCGGTCAGTGTGACATAGTTGCCATGCCCGGTCAGTGTGACATAGTTGCCATGCCCGGTCAGTGTGACATAGTTGCCATGCCCGGTCAGTGTGACATAGTTGCCATGCCCGGTCAGTGTGACATAGTAGCCATGCCCGGTCAGTGTGACATAGTTGCCATGCCCGGTCAGTGTGACATAGTTGTCATGCCCGGTCAGATAGTTGCCATGCCCGGTCAGTGTGACATAGTTGCCATGCCCGGTCAGTGTGACATAGTTGCCATGCCCGGTCAGTGTGACATAGTTGCCATGCCCGGTCAGTGTGACATAGTTGCCATGCCCGGTCAGTGTGACTAGTTGCCATGCCCGGTCAGTGTGACATAGTTGCCATGCCCGGTCAGTGTGACATAGTCGCCATGCCCAGTCAGTGTGACAGTTGCCATGCCCGGTCAGTGTGACATAGTTGTCATGCCCGGTCAGATAGTTGCCATGCCCGGTCAGTGTGACATAGTTGCCATGCCCGGTCAGTGTGACTAGTTGCCATGCCCGGTCAGTGTGACATAGTTGCCATGCCCGGTCAGTGTGACATAGTAGCCATGCCCGGTCAGTGTGACATAGTTGCCATGCCCGGTCAGTGTGACATAGTTGCCATGCCCGGTCAGTGTGACATAGTTGCCATGCCCGGTCAGTGTGACATAGTTGTCATGCCCGGTCAGATAGTTGCCATGCCCGGTCAGTGTGACATAGTTGCCATGCCCAGTCAGTGTGACAGTTGCCATGCCCGGTCAGTGTGACATAGTTGCCATGCCCGGTCAGTGTGACATAGTTGCCATGCCCGGTCAGTGTGACATAGTAGCCATGCCCGGTCAGTGTGACATAGTTGCCATGCCCGGTCAGTGTGACATAGTTGCCATGCCCGGTCAGTGTGACTAGTTGCCATGCCCGGTCAGTGTGACATAGTTGCCATGCCCGGTCAGTGTGACATAGTTGCCATGCCCGGTCAGTGTGACATAGTTGCCATGCCCGGTCAGTGTGACTAGTTGCCATGCCCGGTCAGTGTGACATAGTTGCCATGCCCAGTCAGTGTGACAGTTGCCATGCCCGGTCAGTGTGACATAGTTGCCATGCCCGGTCAGTGTGACATAGTTGCCATGCCCGGTCAGTGTGACATAGTAGCCATGCCCGGTCAGTGTGACATAGTTGCCATGCCCGGTCAGTGTGACATAGTTGTCATGCCCGGTCAGATAGTTGCCATGCCCGGTCAGTGTGACATAGTTGCCATGCCCAGTCAGTGTGACAGTTGCCATGCCCGGTCAGTGTGACATAGTTGCCATGCCCGGCCAGTGTGACATAGTTGCCCGGTCAGTGTGACATAGTTGCCATGCCCGGTCAGTGTGACATAGTTACCATGCCCGGTCAGTGTGACATAGTTGCCATGCCCGGTCAGTGTGACATAGTTGCCATGCCCGGTCAGTGTGACATAGTTGTCATGCCCGGTCAGATAGTTGCCATGCCCGGTCAGTGTGACATAGTTGCCCGGTCAGTGTGACATACTTGCCATGCCCAGTCAGTGTGACAGTTGCCATGCACGGTCAGTGTGACATAGTTGCCATGCCCGGTCAGTGTGACATAGTTGCCATGCCCGGTCAGTGTGACATAGTTGCCATGCCCGGTCAGTGTGACATAGTTGCCATGCCCGGTCAGTGTGACATAGTTGCCATGCCCGGTCAGTGTGACATAGTTGCCATGCCCGGTCAGTGTGACATAGTTGCCATGCCCGGTCAGTGTGACATAGTCGCCATGCCCGGTCAGTGTGACATAGTTGCCATGCCCGGTCAGTGTGACATAGTAGCCATGCCCGGTCAGTGTGACATAGTTGCCATGCCCGGTCAGTGTGACATAGTTGTCATGCCCGGTCAGATAGTTGCCATGCCCGGTCAGTGTGACATAGTTGCCATGCCCAGTCAGTGTGACAGTTGCCATGCCCGGTCAGTGTGACATAGTTGCCATGCCCGGTCAGTGTGACATAGTTGCCCGGTCAGTGTGACATAGTTGCCATGCCCGGTCAGTGTGACATAGTTACCATGCCCGGTCAGTGTGACATAGTTGTCATGCCCGGTCAGTGTGACATAGTTGCCATGCCCGGTCAGTGTGACATAGTTACCATGCCCGGTCAGTGTGACATAGTTGCCATGCCCGGTCAGTGTGACATAGTTGCCATGCCCGGTCAGTGTGACATAGTTGCCATGCCCGGTCAGTGTGACATAGTCGCCATGCCCGGTCAGTGTGACATAGTTGCCATGCCCGGTCAGTGTGACATAGTAGCCATGCCCGGTCAGTGTGACATAGTTGCCATGCCCGGTCAGTGTGACATAGTTGTCATGCCCGGTCAGATAGTTGCCATGCCCGGTCAGTGTGACATAGTTGCCCGGTCAGTGTGACATAGTTGCCATGCCCGGTCAGTGTGACATAGTTGCCATGCCCGGTCAGTGTGACATAGTTGCCATGCCCGGTCAGTGTGACATAGTAGCCATGCCCGGTCAGTGTGACATAGTTGCCATGCCCGGTCAGTGTGACATAGTTGTCATGCCCGGTCAGATAGTTGCCATGCCCGGTCAGTGTGACATAGTTGCCATGCCCAGTCAGTGTGACAGTTGCCATGCCCGGTCAGTGTGACATAGTTGCCATGCCCGGTCAGTGTGACATAGTTGCCCGGTCAGTGTGACATAGTTGCCATGCCCGGTCAGTGTGACATAGTTACCATGCCCGGTCAGTGTGACATAGTTGCCATGCCCGGTCAGTGTGACATAGTTGCCATGCCCGGTCAGTGTGACATAGTTGCCATGCCCGGTCAGTGTGACATAGTTGCCATGCCCGGTCAGTGTGACATAGTAGCCATGCCCGGTCAGTGTGACATAGTTGCCATGCCCGGTCAGTGTGACATAGTTGTCATGCCCGGTCAGATAGTTGCCATGCCCGGTCAGTGTGACATAGTTGCCATGCCCGGTCAGTGTGACATAGTTGCCATGCCCGGTCAGTGTGACATAGTTGCCATGCCCGGTCAGTGTGACATAGTAGCCATGCCCGGTCAGTGTGACATAGTTGCCATGCCCGGTCAGTGTGACATAGTTACCATGCCCGGTCAGTGTGACATAGTTGCCATGCCCGGTCAGTGTGACATAGTTGCCATGCCCGGTCAGTGTGACATAGTTGCCATGCCCGGTCAGTGTGACATAGTTGCCATGCCCGGTCAGTGTGACATAGTTGCCATGCCCGGTCAGTGTGACATAGTAGCCATGCCCGGTCAGTGTGACATAGTTGCCATGCCCGGTCAGTGTGACATAGTTGTCATGCCCGGTCAGTGTGACATAGTACCCATGCCCGGTCAGTGTGACATAGTAGCCATGCCCGGTCAGTGTGACATAGTTGCCATGCCCGGTCAGTGTGACATAGTTGCCATGCCCGGTCAGTGTGACATAGTTGCCATGCCCGGTCAGTGTGACATAGTCGCCATGCCCGGTCAGTGTGACATAGTTGCCATGCCCGGTCAAAATCCAACAGAGCTGAAAGTTATGTCAAACAATACTTATCGGCTTGCTTAGTTAACTAGGAGACGTTTATTTCAAAGGAGGTGAGTTTGTTCCGTAATATTTCTATCTGTGAGTTCCTATTATGTGTTCCGTTCGACTTCGGATATCTTCAGGATGTGAGAGCGTAGCGTCTCCCAATGACCGATAGATGCCGCTAGCGTCTATGAAGCCGCTCCACAGCCCGTAGCGCGCCGCTGTGACGTAGTTTCCGCCCAGACAGCTTCCTGTAACCAACCAGCTCGCACCCGGCGACTCGCCGCCATTTAATTGTTTCGTCGACCGTCTTGGCCGAAGGTCCGCATATTTTTATTTAAATTCGACACGTGGTCTTTAACTTCTCGATCGACTTAATTCCCAGTAATTATATTTCGGAACTTCTGCTCGAACAGAAAAGTTATTCATTTGAAGTGAATTTAAGGAAGTCATTTGAAGTGTTTCGCTAATTGTCAAGAAAGTGGTATATCGTTAAATATTTACGACGAAAATTTTAGAATCGAATTTTAAAATTTCATTTCGAATAATCGAGTTCCCGAAGTATTTTCGAACCGATTTATCGTCCGTCGCGCAATTTTCAAGGCGACTTCGATCTACCCACTTTTTCTGGCGAAATACGTTCTTGACCACGATCGTGTTTTAAACGTTACCGTCGTTCAGTCGTAGGCGTTTCCGAGATTTAAGTAGGAAATCGTCCGATTGACGCGTGTTTTCGATCGCGTTACTTCTCATACGGTAACGTAAGCCGCTCCGCACCCGACGAGAGGGAACGTGCATCGCTACATCGTGTCGCCGCGGGCAGCGCGGCGCCGCCGGCCGGGGGCGGCCCGCGCGCCGCCGGGGAGCCGGCGCCGACCGGGGAGCGTCCTGCGCGCCGCCACGTCGCCGGCGCCGCCGTGTCGCCGCCGCGGCCGGGCGCGCCGGGGCCCACCCCGCGCTCCGCCGCCGCCGCCGGGAGCTGCAGCTGGACCTGGGTACTCTTTACGTTTTCCGCTCTCGGATCGATGGGTGAGTTAGCTTAATGATATTCTATTAACCCAAGGAGTCTAGTCTGCGGATGGCGACGAATATTGTGATGAGTGGCCGCCACGTGGTCGCCACTGGCTGCCACGTGGGCACCACCGGTCCCGACTTCATTGGCCGCCATGTGGGTGCCACCGGTCCTGACCTCACTGGCCGCCTCGTGGGCACCACCGGTCCCGACTTCATTGGCCGCCATGTGGGTGCCACCGGTCCTGACCTCACTGACCGCCACCTGGGCGCCACCGATCCTGACCTCACTGGCCGCCTCGTGGGCGCCACCGGTCCTGACCTCACTGGCCGCCACCTGGGCGCCACCGGTCCTGATGTCACTGGCCGCCACCTGGGCGCCACCGATCCTGACCTCACTGGCCGCCTCGTGGGCGCCACCGGTCCTGACCTCACTGGCCGCCACCTGGGCGCCACCGGTCCTGATGTCACTGGCCGCCACCTGGGCGCCACCGATCCTGACCTCACTGGCCGCCTCGTGGGCGCCACCGGTCCTGACCTCACTGGCCGCTACCTGGGCGCCACCGATCCTGACCTCACTGGCCGCCTCGTGGGCGCCACCGGTCCTGACCTCACTGGCCGCCACATGGGCGCCACCGGTCCTGATCTCACTGGCCGCCACGGGGGCGCCTCCGATCCCGACCTCACTGGCCGCCACGACGGTGCCACCGGGGCGGGGACTCCACTGGCTGCCATGTTGGTGCCACCGGGCCTGACGTCGCTAGCTGTCACGGGGACGCCATCGGTCCCGACGCTGGCCGCCACCGGTCCCGACGCTACTGAACGCCACGTGAACACCACCGGCCCTGACCTCACTGACGCCATGTCGGTGCCGCCGGCCCCGGCGTCACTAGCTGCCACGTGGGCACCACCCGTCCTGAGCTCACTGCTCGCCACGTGGGTGCCACAGGTACTAAAGTCATTGAGTGCCATGCCGGCACCACCGATCCCGTTTTTTGACGGGGTGCGACTACGATGCTACCGATCCCGACCTCACTGGGCGCTACAACGGTGCCACCGGTCCTCGCCTCATTGGCTGCCGCAACCACGCCACCGGTCCCGACTTCACTAGTCGTCGCGACGGCACCATCGGTATTGACCTCACCGGGTGCCACGGGACACCGCTGGCCACGAAATTATAGTCACCATGATGACATTACAGGTAATAATACTGCCGTTCGATGCTGATGCTGATGTTGTCCAGGCATGGCGGTATAACCCACCTCAATGTTGCTGCCGATCACGAAACCGCTACATTCACGCGACCACCGCAATGGCGCTACAAGTCACAATACAATTGGTCCGATGAAGTTCATTGTGCAACTACAGTGGCCCGCCAAGCCGATACAATGACGCCACGATAACGCCTCGCTGCCGGCTGCCAACTGGCCGGATGACGCCACCGCCCGCGATATTCGCCATACGGTGGAAGCTCTGCCCAACGCGAAAGCGCCAACGACTCTTGTCAGTTTGGCCCCCCATATCACGTAAGTAACCAAGCTGATGCCGGCAACCACCCTGGCGCCGCCTGCCGAGCGGAAGCATTGCAAACCACAGTCTGGTGCTCCTGCTTCGGGTGTCCCTGATAGACATACACGTGCCTACTGCAGCTGGGGGGATTGCAGATCCCTCGTTCTCGATCGAGGATCCGTTGTAGTGGCTGACCGAGTCACAAGGAACTGCGTCCTATTGTTCTATAGGAAATCTGTACGTTGTATCTATATTCAAATACTATCTGCAGTCTCCCACGATCCAATACACCAGAAGCAGGAAAACTTAGTGCACACTGCACCAAACCGAAGACCTGTTCGACAATGAATGGAATCTGTAACGTAATATCTCATGTTATTCTACAAATGTTTGATCAGCCCCGGATTCCTCAGACACTCAAATCCGCGGGCCTGCTTTCTGAAAACTGATGGTATTGACAAGGTTTGGAAACAGATTTCTTATAATCTCTCTACTCGCACTCGTTCTCCAACAATACGGGTTCCTCCTCATAAAACGGACCATTTCTCCGAGGGCAATAAACAAATTTGGGACAAAAATCCCCCGGTCGTAAGCGAGCTCGAGATACAGCTGCTCGAGGAAAGAGGCCATGGAGAGATAGCTCGAAACACCGGTATACTCGTCACAGAATATAAATTCTCCGTTTTTATCTAAGCGTATTGCTATGCCCGGTGCTGTCCCTACACAGATTGTTCTTTCCCAGAGCCGATTAAAGGTCTCCCATATTAATAGCTGAACTTACTTACTCCTCTAGCGCAACGACCCAAAGAAAGTCCTGGTCCCCAACACGACTGTTCACCTCTGACTCCGGTCCTAGGCAGTTTTAGTATACTTAATATTATTTGTAAGTAAACAATTGGATACGTCCGTGACTGCTTCCACATGATACATTTCTGACCAACGTTTGATCACCTATCAAGACTATTTCCTGATAGCAATGCAGTCGAAAAAGGAGTACAGATTACCAGATCCACCCCCATCAACCTAGGTTAGCAAATATACTACCTGAAATACGTTACAACCCTTACTCAAACCATAACCACAACATTTGCGTCCTGCAGGGAAAATAAGGTAAATGATTAGTTGCGAGACAGTGTCTCGCGTCCAACGCCGTGCGCTCCTAGACGGACTCAACCTTACGAACTTGGGCGTCCATGGAGGCTGGTTGCACTATCGCAGGCCCTAACACTGCTTCGGGCGATTACAGAGTCCCATGCCAGCTCCCATCTCATCTGCCAACCGGACTCTTGAGGGAATCTCCCATGGTGGATTAAGAACGTAATAAAATACGTTCATATCGAGGTAAGAAGGAAACACTATACTGAGTATATTGATCAACGCACCGCATTCTCAGTCGGTCCTCAACAGGAAGCCGGTGCGTGGTCTCCAACAGGGAACTTGCACTGCGACTCCAAAAAAAAAAAAAACTACTCTTTAAAACTTAAGGAGAACCTGAGGAGATCGATAGTTAGTATGATTATTAGTTACAACGACCAACGCAGAAAGTATTGGCATCAGGGAATTGCCTACGCACTACAGGTTCACAACTTACGGAACCAGTTCGGTTCATATACCTACAGGTCGGTACTTTCAGAAAGTCGACGGACGAGCTAGGGGACTCTGCGCCCCCGAGCGGCACCAGCGCCCGGAGGCCACTGAGCAGATCTTCACCCGCTAGGGTACCCCGTCCATCGACCTGTTCGCTCACCTCAAACGCCCACGTGCCACAGTATACCTCGGTCTACTGGCCCTAACTGAACGCACGATGCGTTTAGGTAAGCGGAACGCTACTACACCGACGCTGACTGACCAGATCAAAAGAAAAGTCTGCTGGTGTTCCGTTGGCGTTTCTCCAAAGTAAAAACAGGTACGCCCATATGGAAAATAGTCATCGTCGTACGCTAAAAATAACATCGTCTGCCAGCTATCTCATCAAATCAAGTAACGAAAATATCCTCACATACACTCGGCGTCAAAAAAATCGCACATCTCGGAAATTTTGTTTTGAATGAATATAGCTCATATATTATTTGTTGCACCCTAACAATATTATTATCATTTGAAAGCGCAATTAATGACCTTTAAAATGGAGTATTGTTTGTTATCGTAAAAATAATGATCTCCGGAAAATTTGCGTTTGAAATCAAAAGTTCCGTAGCACGCTTTTAACAGGTCATTAATTGCGGCCCCAAGGATGGGTATAAAAGAGGGGGTAATGGTCAGTTATGGGTCATTCAGTATCCAGGTGTCACTGAGGACACACCTAAACAGCTACAGCAAGAAAAAACCTTCGGAAAATGGACACCACACCGGAAGAAGCAGCCCAAGTGATTGCACTTCTCCAATCTGGACTACGACAGGCAGAAGTTGCTCGGCATCTGAACATCAGTCGTTTTCGAGTGCGACGAGTGTTACAGCGTTTCGAGGAGACTGGCGGCTACATCAGGAGGCGTGGTTCCGGGAGACGACGCTGTACTTCCCGTCAAGACGACCGGTACATCGTGACGACCTCTTTGAGAAATCGTTTTTCCAACGCTGTTGAGCTCCAGCAACAGCTTCGAGCAGCTCGCAGAACGTCGGTGAGCGCCTCGACGATTAGAAGACGACTACGAGAGAGGAATTTGATGCCCCACCGTTCCGCTACGGGCCCCCAACTGACTGCACAGCACCGGACTGCCAGAAGAGGATTTCGCGCTTCACACGAGAATTGGACGTTCGCCCAATGGAGCAAGGTCCTCTTTTCTGACGAGACGAGGGTGTTTACACCAACGATAGGCGCAGGAGGGCATACAGAAGACCTAGGGAGCGGTACACAGAAGCCTGCACCGTAGAAACCGTCGGCTACGGAGGTGGATCCTGCATGTTCTGGGGCGGCATTTCTGTCGACGGGAAGACCGAACTTCTCTGCGTTTCCCGGACTGGTGGTGGCCGTGGCCAGGGATCCCTGAATGCTCAGGGTTACGTAGCGGAGATCCTGGATCAACATGTGGTCCCTTATGCTGATGTTGTTGGACGTGGCTTCCAGTTCATGCACGACAACGCCCGCAGCCATACAGCGCAAGATGTCAAGGACTACCTGCATGCTGCTGGTATCACCGTTATGGAGTGGCCAGCAAGGAGTCCTGACTTGAATCCCATCGAACACCTTTGGGATCAGCTGAAAAGGCGGGTACGGTCGCGTGATCCTGCTCCTGTCACTCTCGATGAGCTTCATGATGCCGTCATCGAGGAGTGGAACAACATCCCTCAAGAGAGCATCGTCACACTCATCAGGTCCATGAGTGACCGCTTGGCAGATCTTCGGAGGGCCAGAGGAGGCAACACTAGGTTTTAAGTTTAGTTTTAAGCTTTATTTTTTGTTATTGTTATGCTTTAAAATTTTGTAATTTTTGTGTAAATAAACGATTTTTCTTTTTCCTGTCAAATTTTCTTTTTTTTCGTACTGAGGTTGATCGTAAATTTTAATTTTCTGGTGGAGGGTTTTATTACCTGTAAAATGAGACCCCACAGTCATACCTTGTCATACACAATATAGGGTTTATGATCCCTCGAAAGGAGAATTTAAAAAGGTGCGATTTTTTTGACGCCGAGTGTATTTTATCGCATTTAGCGTAGCGAACGATAATCTCTGATTAATATTATTTGTAAAGTATTTATTTGGCGAAACCTTCGCCTTCAAGGTGCCTGTTTGATTAAACGCTTAAAGAATACTAGTTTTAATCTGAACAGCTGTACGACATCAGAGAGAAACCCACATATGGAATGTTAATACCGAGTCTAGAGTCCATGACCTTACACTGTACTGTATTATACGTAGACAATTATTCTAATAATTCTCACTTAATTATTTTCTGTCTGAAATTCCGTTCTAAATTCGATAACATCAAAATATGAACCCGGTATTCTGGACGTGTCAATTCGTATAAATTACCGAAAATATTATGTGAAACTTATGTGTAAAATCTGCGGATAAGTAAGTCCTATATATAATCTGCGGATATCTACTCTACCTAACCGAAAAGCCTCGTTTGAGCCTATTCTTAACCTCTGAATGCAAAGCGATGCATCATGTATTCTTAATTTTATTGACTACACGTCAAAATTCATTGGTTGTTTTAGGGCAGTAGAGCCCTAACATTTCTGCACCCGCTGACTCGCCACCAGGAGATAATAGACAGGTCTCACATCCTGAAGATATCCGAAGTCGAACGGAACACATAATATGAAATTTTACCTTCCAATAAAATTATTATTATGTTTCCTAGACTTCGGATATCTGGATAATGCCTTCCTGGTGGCAATATTTTATCAACCTTTACATTCTCCTCAACAATGAAATGGCGGCGAGTCGCCGGGTGCGAGCTGGTTGGTTACAGGAAGCTGTCTGGGCGGAAACTACGTCACAGCGGCGCGCTACGGGCTGTGGAGCGGCTTCATAGACGCTAGCGGCATCTATCGGTCATTGGGAGACGCTACGCTCTCACATCCTGAAGATATCCGAAGTCTAGGAAACATAATAATAATTTTATTGGAAGGTAAAATTTCATATTATCAAGCCGGAATCAGAAGGAGATTAGAAAATACTGTTAACACAACAAATGACACATTTGTTCTGTTTTTGCTGAATTTGCTCACTCCTGATGCGGACGCAGCCAATTGGGTGAAGAAGCTAGATATAAAACTATGTATAGCATGATATTTGATAAGATTAGTAAGCGACTAATTTGTAGCCATACGATTAAATATCTGCACTTAAAGTAGGAATACGAATATAACCATGAACATTATCCTAGATAAACTTTGACTTATGCATTGTTGTGTCAACAGTACTTTCAAATGCCATTCTACTAATCACGGTTTGATAATAAATGCCTCCTTGTATTTACTTACTTGTCTAATGTTTATGTTAGCTGTTGGATCTCCCGCGACCATGTATAACATGGACGTCTAACGCCAGCTCAAAAATGCCCCCAAAAACAATTGTTCAATTGTGCCAAGATGGGCAGGATATAGCGCTTTTGTTAACACCGCGCATATGTCGGCGCAACATCTTTGACAAATGTTTATATAATGTAGCCAATCAAAACTTTGATGGACCAATCACAATTATTTTTAATGGCGGTTTATGTTTTTATGGGTTGATTTTGAAATTCATTACCGTGATGCATTGAAGAGGGGGTGACACTTGTCAATTAAAATTCAGGACCGTTTGAAAGGCAATTTAGTATGGCGTGCGGCTTCCATGTTTTATTTGTTCGTAGTGGATCTCCAAATAAAATAAGGATTTGTTTCAGAAACGACACTCCACAGCACAGAACTGGAGCCTAGTATAGCGTTGGCTGCCGGACCGCTACAAGAACGCCTTCAGCAGCTATTGAGATTGCTGAGAATCAATGCCAGTGCGCATGTTGTAAGTATATGAACTTTTCCATTCAGGAACACTCAAATTAGCATAAACGACCGTGGGCAATGTTGTATGGACAGTAGACCAAAAACCAAGAGAGTTGAAAGTTGTGTCATTAAGTAGGTATTTACTTTTACATTTATTTCTTTTCATTCTATGGGCGCTACGTTTAATTCCATTGCAAAACAGATATTTGTATTTTAATCAGAGGCCGGGAAAATGAGCCTCGTTACCTATCCGTATATATCAACTTGGCCGGAAATCCGTTTTCACGCCGAGGCATGTATAGTGCTTTTCTCAAACATACAAAGAAATACAAAAAAAAAATATAATGTCGTCGAAATTGAAAAAACAAGTTACTTTGCAGGCCTAGGCATGAAAAGTGTTATTTCTAACTCAGTGAGTTACTGCGCCCTAAAAGCGATACTTTCGATTCTATTTTAAGGAACTTAAAGACAATATTTCATTGCATATTTGAGAAATAGTATTTTTAATTACTGCTTTACTGCGACCATATAAAACATGGACATCTAACGCCAGCTCAGAAATACCCCCAAAACCAATTGTTCAATTGTGCCAAGATGGGCAGGACATATAGCGCTTTTCTTAACAACGCGCATATTTCAGCGCAACATCTTTGACATATGTTTATAGAATACTCGTATAGCCAATCAAAACTTTGATGACCAATCACAACTATTTTTCATCATACTTGCTGTCTAAGCGCGCCATTGCTTGCGCGCGTAAGCGGAGTAATAGAAAAGTGAAATTCCCTAGGGAGTAAACGTCATTTAATAAAATTATGTCTTAAAACTTATTTTTGGTTGGCAAGTGTGATGAAAAACATTGTATGCATCACGGTCGGTAAGCGGAATACTAACTCGAGTTATAAAAGCCCTCCGCCTTACCCCTACTTCCGTACTTACCCCCCTTGATGCACAATGTACTATTAAACGGTGGTTTAAGTTTTATAGGGTGATATTGAAATTCATTACTGTGATGCATTGAAGAGCGCCGACACTTGTCAACTAAAATTTAGGACCGTTTCTGAAAGGCGTTTTAGTAAGGCGTGCGGCTTCCATGTTTTATTTGTTCGTAGCTCCTTTAAAAATGTATATTCCAAAGAACAAAATTAAAAACTAGTAGCCGATCCTTGGTAATAACGGCTCTGCATGAAAAAAAATTGGAGAGTCGTATGCCCAACGGAGGGCAAAAACACGCTAAAGAAAAATAACGGATATGTTTGTCTACAGGTATCTGAATGGCCTACGCCGGAAGAGACGAGTCGATGGATGACGGACAATGCTGATAACTCCATATACCAGAGGGTGCCTGTTAGTTATCTGCAGAAGTGAGTATTGTAGTCAGTTAAGTAAAAATACTGCCTGCCGTGTGGTGACGGCAGTAAGAATACATTTGTCACCACCCCAACACCTCCTGCGGGTGTCGTAAGAGTCGACTAAGGGATTGAAGTGTCACTGATCATTTTACAATATTGATGATGGGCAGCAGCGTCATCATAGTGGACACATTACTGCGATCGCCAATCCGCTTGCCCAGCGTGGCGATTATGGGCATTTACCTCCTAATGCGTTTATACGCATAGTTAATAGGAGAGGCCTACGTCCAGCAGTGGACTACCATAGACTGATGATGATGAAGTAAAAATATCCCCCACAAAGTGGACTGATGACTTGGATGCTGAATGACTTAGATCAATTTTATCCTAAATAATAATCCAACCGATTCGTATACAGATATTCTATCTCACGAAGTCCGTTTGGCTTTCGTTGTGTGTGTAAAGTGTACAAAGAAGCGTGCTTGTGTGCGTGAACGTGAGGATCGTCAGCACGGAAACCTGATTACACCAATTCATATTATATGTTTTTAAAGTAACATTTCGTTGAAATATTTTGAAATTTTTCGTTAAAATTTGAAGGTATTATTACGGGTAGTAAATAAAAGCCAAATGTGTTTCTTATATAAGTAAGCATTTTAATTTAGATAGCACAAAGAAAAAAAAACACTGACGAATATTAAAAGTTCAATTCAGTGAAATAATGTATCCACCACGCACAAATAATACAATAAAGAGGCGGCCAGACGGTCACTGACAAGCCCCAGATCGCTCGACCTTGGTCAGTGGTGGCCGTCCGAGTTGTCTGGCTACACGGTCGGTGACCACGCTCCGACATCAGTGACATCAGTGTGTTCAGAACTCGCGGACCGACAGTACGTGCAATGGCTGCGTGTCTCTCAAAATTTCAGAGAGTTGGCGTAGCTTTATTACTAAAGTTAAAAAAAGAAGGATATGGATGAAGCGATGGCTGAAGCAAAGACTGGTTTTAAGCCATTTAAATCTCGTCGATATGTTAGACCACGACGATACTCTTAATTTCCTTAGAATGGAAAAAACCGTATTATATATAGTGGTGACGATAAATCCCACAAACAGGGATAGCTTTTATATTCATCTAATAAATCCGCGATAAAATCGCGTTCGCGTCTAATTGCTTCCATTTTCGTTTGCGCTAATAGGTTATTTTACGGTCAGAGTTCACAAACGTCACAGACGTGCGCGCGCGACGATGTCCCGAGCGCACTGGCTTAGCGCGGTCAGCGACAGGCGGCCACACGGTTCCGAACCGGCACTCCCGACATCGGTCAGGAGCGCGCGCTCGATGACCAAGGTCAAACGGAATTTTGTCGGAGACAACCGGCTACACGGTCAGTCCTGACCATCATTCTTATCATCGTGGATGATATAAATTTACCAAAAAAAAACTTTTTTTTATAAATTTTTTCGACGTTTAGTTTCCATGGTAACGCTACTTCGTGAAACAATCTGGCGTGAACTCAGAACACTAGCTACCTCGACCGCGTCGCGAATGTCGCGATCGTGACTGAGCGCTCCTGCGCTTACGCACACTAAAGCATTGTATACATGCACGCCTGACAACATTCATAACCAAATGGACTTCGTGTCTGTAATAAACAAGCGAAGGTTTATTTAAAATTTTTAGTTTGTTCGATTCCCGGTTGAGACTAGCAAAGTTCGAAAATCTTTGAATGTAGTTTTGTTCTTTTTAAAAATAATATATGTTTCCTTTCAGCAAAATTACCTAACTAAAGGATTTAAAGTAGTTTCCACGCTGTATATCGTCGCTTGGTACCCGGACATTTTTAATTTTTGGGTTACCCAATTAGCGCGAAGTTAAAAAACCTTAATTTCAGTCAGCTTCGTAACGATTTCGATAATATCTCGGTTTTGGTGTTCATTTTACAAACTATACATTTTACACTTATAGAGTTTAACTTCCTAAAGATATTGTACTTAATTGTCGTTACGAAGCTGACTGAAATTAAGGTTTTTTAACTTCGCGCTAATTGGGTAACCCGAAAAGTAAAAATGCCCACCCACATCACAAGCCTTAATTGAGCTTACCGTGGTACTAGGTCGATTTGTGTAAGATGTCCGAAGATATTTATTTATTTATGTATATACAGGGTGAACAGTATAATCAGGAACCACAGTGGCAGTGAGACGGCAGTAACGTTCCTACAATTGCCTGAGCCTCCACGGCTTACGGCCGAGCTGCCCGCATGTGACACCGTCTGCGGACAATATTTACAGGTATTGTGATAAGTATAACAAGTTTAATAAACATATCTCGCAACGGATGTAGCAAAACCGTAGCATTTGACAGTTTGATGTCAGGGTTGGCGATAACGATGACGAATTCACTTACTCTACTGCACGTATGATTAATATAACATAAGCAGTATTATTCCATAAATAACAAAATCCAAAACGTACGGTTAGTGAAAATGTCACAGAATAAAAGCTTTCCAGATCTAGGCTTAGTTTAACAGGAAAACTACCACAAATTAAAGACGGTTTTAAAAAACAATCCGGATTATGCTGCGGCTACGGCATTAAACAATCTTTTAAAAGAAGCTGAGTTAATAACAAACAATAATAAATAAATACATTTCAAAATTATACGTATTTAAATGATTTACCATTGACGGTAGATTTTTTGAGTTTAAAATGGATTTACACAAGAAGGCGACGCAATTTGAGTGCAACAAATAAGAAAATGTGATAATTTATTTTGAAGATCGATAGAACATGTTGCCGCGGTGTTTTTTTGTATTCGTGGTAGTGACAACCCTGACGCACATTTGCTACAGATTTGCCGGTTCGATTACGGGGTATGGTGAATTGGTGATAAGTATAACAAGTGTAATAAAGTAATTGTGAAAACTCAAATCAAATCATTGATTAACCAAATATTTTGATTTGTGTTTTTATTTTTTTTTCTGTAGTCACACTTTAGACCTAGAGTATGGTCAAAGGCGCCTTAGAAGAGCCCTAGCCTTTGTAAGAGATTGCATATACCCGAGAAAATTGACTGGTGGTTGCTAAGACCGAGTGGCCGAGCGGTGCAGGCGTCAGCCGCGAAAACTGAGCACTTGGGTTCGATTCCCACCTCGGACGTTGGTGATCTTGGTCGTTTTTCTTTGGTATATGACATCCAATATATATACAGTGTAATAAAGTATATAAGGGACCAGCGACGACCAAGCGTCGATTTTTTTCTTGAGTTTCATATTTTCATTCACATTCATTTCATTTCACGAGGGTTGCGTGGTCAAACCTCACATCAACGTCATATAGTTCATTGTCATTATTTTAAAAACCGGTTTGTTCGACTTATCGGGTTTGACCACCCAACCCTCGATTTGATCCCATAGTAAAATGTGTTCAAATAATTAATAGATTCATGTTTTCTTGTACCATTTTGTATTTGAGATAGGTCGATTTAATTGTATTTTTATACAGAGTGTAAGTCTGATACGGGAGAAGCTCTTAACGGGGTTAGTTTAGGACATAATAAATGTACTTGTAGGTACATTTAGGTAACTTTTACTTAAAATTAGAGCAACAAAATTATCCATACAAAATAATTCGGCGCGCAATGTAGAGCAACACACTCAAGTTAAACGCTATAAATATTAACAAAAGTTCGTACCTACATTGCTGCTCCGAAAATCTTAAAAAAAAATCGTTGGGGTCATAATTAAGAGTGACTTGAAAATTAATCCATAATTACATTTACGTGGTAATTACTGCTACGGAAACCTACTTGGCCGGTGTCTTAATTACAATTTTTTTACAGGTTTTAGACGAATTAACAAAAGACCTATCGCCGACGATACTCGTCCGAGGACTGAAGCCTGTCACCTCCACTGCTCTATAAATATAAGACATAATTGACGTACAGGCCTCGTGAATTTCGGAGATTTGTCTCATTCACTCTAACGAAGGCGTCATAAGAGCGACAAAGAAAAACCCCCGATATTTGTGAACTTCGGTGTTCGTGGTAGCAGGCTTGATGTAAATGCAAAACCCTTTTCCTTGAGTACTGAAAGCCAGACACTCCAAAGTCCACAAAAATGTTCACGCCATTATATGGCTAAACATATTTAAATATTTATCAAACGGGTTACTCACGTAATTTTAAGTCGATAATTGCTCGACACGTTTCGATCCATTTAGAGGATCCTCGTCATGGAGTACCCGTGACCAAAGCCCGACGTGTACTGCGGGTTTGCGCTCTGCTAGAGCGGGTGCTGGCCGCGGGCCAAAAAATTTTTAAAAAATAGGGCTAAAGGCTATAATTATATCCTGAAATGGCTTTTTGTGGATTTGGAGTCTGGATATGGTGTACAGTTTACGTAATATTATCTCATGAATCATCAACAAGTAAAGCCATATTATGAGTACTTCCAACTGTACATTTCTTTCCTCTTTGATTCATCTGATTAAAATCGTTTGTTCGGGGTTTATCTCATGAAACTAAAACATGTACAAGATACATATTTTTCAATATTTCTATATCGTCTTATTGCAATTACTTACTGCAAATATCAGCTATCTGGGCATTTTTACTTTTAGGGACACCCAATTAGCGTAAAATTAAAAAACTTTAATTGCAGTCAGCTTTGTAACGACAATTAAGTACAATATCTTTAGGAATTTAAACTTGATCGGCGTTTTTATTTTATAATATGGCTTACAGTTTGAAATGAACACCAAAACCGAGTTATTATCGAAATTTGGTGCTTAATTGTCGTTACAAAGCTGACTGAAATTAAGGTTTTTTAACTTCACGCTAATTGGGTGACCCAAAAAGTGAAAATGCCCATCTGAGGTTATGGCAGAATCAATTTAATTATGACAATAATTCAATTCATTATCGAATAATATAATACGTACACTTAGAAGGTGTTTGCAGTAAGACGATATCGTATCCCCAGGCTTTCGATTTTGACAGTTGAAGATTGATTGTATGTTCTTGACATTTCTTTAGCTTTAAACCAAAGAAAAATACTAAAATGACCACAAAATGCTATAGCATTTTATAGTGCCTATTTACGCTGTAATTGTATGGCGTCATTTTCTTTAACTGTCTTTATAGCTTAGACGTCGATATTTTGCACTAAATGTCTTAGTATTTTTCTTATTACTCTTATTTATATCTAATTTTATAAAATGACATGTGTTATTATGATTATGATTTATAACAGTCTTATGAACCGACTCAGTTTTAAATTGACATTTAAGTTTATTTTATTCGACGTAATTTAAGTGTAAAAATGTAAATTCAGTATATTTTTATAAGCACTGTTTAGTGATCTCTTTTTGTAAAAACTGTAAGCCAGTATTGGATATATCGGATCGTATGGAGTGAAAATACTGAATAGGAATAAAACATATATTTATGATAGCATGTAACAATTGGCCGTGTGGTGACGGCAGTAAGAATACATTTGTCACCACCCCAACTCCTCCTGCGGGTGTCGTAAGAGTCGACTAAGAGATTGAAGTGTTACTGACCATTGTTTGGTATAAGATTGATGATGATGATGATGATGTAACAATTGTATTGTTTTATGAATGTGGATATCTTCTGTCTAAATATTTATCAAACGTAATTTTACTCATGTAATTTTAGTCGATAATTGCTCGACATGTTTCGATCCGTGTACTGATATATCAGTACACGTCAGGGTTTGGTCGCGGGTACTCCATGATGAGGATCCTCCAAATGGATCGAAACATGTCGAGCAATTATAGACTAAAATTACGTGAGTAACCCGTTTGATAAATATTTTAATATGTTTGAGTCTCGCGTTAGTTATAATTCTAAAATATCTTGTCTTTTAAACATTTCTTTATCCAATTGTCAAAATATTATTTATTTCCGAGACATCTAAAATATGTGTGACGTTATCTGGATAAAGGGACCACATTGTCAATGTTGCTTACGTCTCGCGGCGTTGTATTTGTATACGATCTTAGGGCTTGTCCATTAATCACGTCATACGATTTTGGCCTATTATAGACCCCCCCATCCCCCATGGTGATACTTGGTGATATTTTCAGGACCCCCAAGCCAATATGACGTGTAATTTTTAGCAACTTAAGTAGTCCATTTAATAACACTTCAATTTACGTACTTTATTTAGCACACGTGATGGGAAAAAACTTTTTTGCCAACTACGAGGTAAATATCCGCTTTGTTTTAAAACTCAGTTCAGGATTTGACATCTGGTTATGTTTTAAAAAAAGTATGCTGTTCAGCAGAGTGACAAAAAATTACACGTGATTTGTCCTATGGTGATAATTGGTGATTTTTTTCTTGACCCCCCCTCCCCCTATACAGTATGATGTGATTAATGGACAAGCCCTTTTCAACAACGCTGCCCTGCTGAGCGAAATAGCGATATCACAAAAATAGAGGCATTTGGAAATGAAATATCGTCAGCTATAGAATTTAAGGTGCATGTTTGCATTAAATTTTATTTTTAGATATCGCTATTATGCTTAGCAGGGCAGAATGGCTTAAGCGCCATCGACTATGGGGTCCCTTTGCCCAGGTAACATCACATATTACTCTTTAGCCATAAGTCTGCCTGTTGTTTACCTCTACTTTTAGTAACTTAATATGTTGTGTTCTATCATAATTATGGGTCAAAAACTTTTTCGTTGTCTTATTTTGTGTCCCTAAAAAACGTGACGCAGTGGTGATTTTTGTATGAGATGATGTTTTGTTTTCAATTTCTGATGTATGGATTAAATTCTAGCGTGAAAAAGAAATACGAGCGCACCGGATTTTTTCATATACTGAGTCGAAACATTAACTAAAAGCGTGACAGAGTGGTATGAAACAGGACAACGAAAATAATTTTGACCCTTATATCGATAGCGATCCTATGACAGCTCAAAATACTATGAAAATCCAAGGTTCCGATGATGATATATCTGATAGTGACTGTACAGTATCGAAATTCTGACGTGAATTTACATATCATTATAGTTAGATCATTACGATGAGTAGTATAATTAGAAAATGATCGAAGCAAATATTGTATCGTTTATTGCGAATAACACTGCTTTACTTTAATAGAAAATATATTTGTATGTAACATTCTTGACAGATTTCCAAACCATTATTATTGAGTATTTTGATATGTGTTATTATAAATGGTTTACAATATAGCCAAAATGGGTAAGCGAAACAGTCTGTAAACTGACACAACTTCTTTTTTAATAGTCTGTTATTAATTGTCCCACTGCTGGGCAAAGGCCTCCGCTCTCGTTTTCCATTCTGTCCTGTTGTTCATACATCTACTATCCCAAAATTTGGCATGGGGAAAGATAAATATGTTAAACTTACCCAATTTTACTATAACTTCGTAAGGCCCATTTTATTTCTAGGACAAGTGAAATAAGGACCCAGTGTCCCAAAAAAGGGTATTTTTTTTATTGTATGCACAGTCGATGTCAAAGATATCATTACATTTTAACAATATATTTACACGACCTTAATACCAAGGCAATATAAATTTGGCACTTAAGCCGTAATCATGTCTTTGACGTCGACTGTACTAGTAAATAATATTATAATTTCTATTTTCTTTGGTTACCGCGAGGATTATAGGTACATGAAATAAAACTATGAAAACAGATAAACTCGCGTATATTATTGAACTTCATCCCGCAATTAATATACGCGAGTTTATCCGTTTCCATTGTTTTATTTATTTTTTTGAAAAATATGACGTCATGGGTAGGTATGGGTCATTTTTGTTGTCCTAAAAATACGTTGGATTTTACGAGGGTAACATAATATTTTAAAATATTTTGACTCGACTATACAAAAAACTTATCAAGTCGTAGAATCTGTGTTTCAGTTAATAGTAAATTATAACAAAATATAAATTATGTTAATCTTAGTTTATAATTAGGTAAATAGGTATATCAAAGAATTGAAAGTCCAACTTATGATCTAATACATTTCTTATGATTATCAATTCATGGAAATGTCAACCTTTCTGTCACTCTAAATACGGCTGTTTTTCCATCAAGTGTTTCAGATACGAGGTTGCGTAAATATACCGGAGATACAGCTTGGCAAAAAAGAGTAGAAATTAAAAAGTAGCAACATCGTAGAGTCGTCCCTTTCAAATCAATATGCGTGAGAAAACGGGACGACACTACAATGTTGCCACTTTTTAATTTCTACTCTTTTTTGCCAGACTGCATTTCTAAGTATCTCTACTTAAATATGCCGTTTAAAAACTTCTATTTACTGTATTTCATTTTGTCAAGATACTTCAAATGGACTGTAGGGTTAAATGACTATGAAAACTTCAGTATTTTGTATATTTTTACCTATTTGTGATATGACAATAAATTATATATTTATACTGATGGTGTATTTTTTTCCTTTCGACCGCTAAGGACAGATTTACATTTATTGCCTAAAAGCTACGCACAGATTCAGTCAACGCATAATAATTAATTTAAATTAATGTGGGTAGGCCCCCCACAAGGTGGACTGCGACCTTCACGCAGGAGTCCGCTGGATGCGGGTGGCACAGGACCGGTCACTGTGGCAATCTTTGGGGGAGACTTATGTTCAGCAGTGGACGTCTTTCGGCTGATATGATAATGCTGATATTCAATTCCTATGAATCTGACAGCTGTTTGGATCTCACGCCTACGTAGCGCTGCCTGGTGGTAGAATAAATATCGAAAAAGCTCATTTAATTAAACAGCACTTTATAAATTATTAGCGACCCGCTCCGGCTTCGCACGGGTACTATACCTACATAATAAACCCTCCTCTTGAATTACTCTACCTATTAAAAAAACTCATCAAAATCCGTTGCGTAGTTTGCAAGATTTAAGCGTGCAAAGTGACATTGGGACAGAAAAAGTGACTTTATTTTAGACTATGCAGTGATTATTATGCTCATGTCATAATACCTATATCATGTAAAGCAGGGTCACTGCCAGCATTTGGACACAACAATTGCACAACGTGCAGCGTCAGCGTCACGCTTCCACAAGGACAAGACGGTAAGATACTGGTACGAGTAAAGGTTGTAGGGACGCGCTATAGCT
This sequence comes from Thaumatotibia leucotreta, assembly GCA_025490895.1. Lineage (NCBI taxonomy): Eukaryota > Metazoa > Arthropoda > Insecta > Lepidoptera > Tortricidae > Thaumatotibia > Thaumatotibia leucotreta. Next base: position 193,565 of record JALPQI010030611.1, on the reverse strand, counting down.
ACTGTAGATATCTATTGTGCGATTCGTCATATTCATATCTTTTATTTATCAGGCGAAAGAGGAAAATATTTCTTAGGATTTTTAATTTTCACGACACCAAGCTAGTGCCGCTTGTGAACCAATATACCGACAAGTTCTTAAATGGATAGGTAGGTACCTTTTCCTCACGCAGAGAGAACGATACTAAGCCATTTCTTGTTTTCTAACTATGTAAGGCACTGGTCTCACCGCGAGCTACTAAGCTATGAAGTATGGCTATAAACACGAACAAAAGATACGCACTCCTGTGAAAAAAAAAAAGAGACACGGCGATCGTGGCCCAGCTATCAGTTACGTATCACCGCCGGGCGAGTATCGCCGTGCCTTTTTTTTTACAGAGGAGTGCCTATCTTTTGTTCGTGTTTATAGTCGATAGTTCATAGGTTAGTAGCTTGCGGTGAGACCAGTGCCTATGTATCTTATTTATTTATTATTAAATAATTAAAATTGCTTGAGACCACGGTTTGGCAAACGCAGTGTAGGACGTCCAGTACGTCCACCCACAAGATGGACAGACGATCGTATGAAGATCGCCGGGAGACACTGGATGCAGGTCGCTTCAAACTTCAAACCGGTGTACGCGAAGGTCCAAATGGGAGGCCTACCTTTAGCAGTGGACGTCTTATGACTGATATGATGATAATTGAATTAAAATTACGTCTGATTCATATAATTAAGCCCTTAATAGGTATGATTCAGGATAAGGCACATCTCTAATCTCTACGCACAACTATCAACAACGCCATTCGTCTACAGTTGCGCAAATTACAGTATAAGTATTGCTATCGCAAGCGCAGAGCCAGTTTAAGCGGACCCTTCTTCTAGGTACCTACATAGAATTATCCCAGCCTTTGTCCAGGCGCGGATCCAGGACTTCGTTGAGGGGGGGCACTGCCCTATGACATGATAGTATTTTATATATAAAACGGCACCTAAGGCATAGAAAAGTCCAGTGTGAGGGGGGGGGGGCTGCCCTATGACATGATAGTATTTTATACATATAATACTGCACCTAAGGCATAAAAAAGTCCAGTGTGAGGGCGGGCTGGAGGGGGGGGGTGGCAAATGCCCCCATTGCCCCCCTGGATCCGCGCTCCGGTCCCCTTTCCTACTGCCTTTCCTCCACATTGGAGCATCTTCTACTGTAAGCCCGTGTGGAGTGGAGACCGTGTGTTGACAGCAGTAAGACTACATTTGTCATCACCCTAATTGCTACGGGTGTTGTAAGAGTCGACTTAGGGATTGAAGTGTCACTGATCATTCTCTGATAAAAGATTGATGATGGGCAGCAGCGTCATCATAGTGGACACATTACTTCGATCGCTAATCCGCTTGCTCAGCGTGGTGATTATGGGCATTTACCTCCTAATGCGTCTATCAAATTACGTGTTTAGGAGAGGTCTACGTTCAGCAGTAGACTAACATAGGCTGATGATGTGATTTGGGGAGACCCAATAGACAACCTCGTGGTTTTCTAATTATTATTATACTGATTTCCTAAAGAGGCGTATTTGCAAAGCAATCGGAACATACCAAGGGGAGGGGTGAAGACCGAGGAGTGAGGGGTAGTCACATGACTGCACTTTCAAAAGCTCTGCCGTTGTGTAACGACGCCGTAAATTACATACCAAATTACATAATACACTCGACGCTAGAGGTAATAATTGGTTTTAGAATTAAAGTCGATAGTTTGCGTTTTGTTGCGATTCTATGAATTTGATTACTGTAGGGGTCGGAATCGGAACTATGGATGCAAAATGCAAAACTTTAACAAAACTTTAAAATTGACATATGGGAACACTTCAGCCAAGAAAAATACGAATATTATTGAAAAATCTGTATTCATCGGGACCATACGACAGATAACAACATATTTATTTGTCTTAAAAAAAATGTGTTTTAAAAGTGCGTGATTATTTGATTAGTACCCACAACTCTAGCGTCTACATACGATACTTTCCTTACATTGCCCTCCCTTATATGCCAATACGAGTGTGCATAATCTATATCAGACGCTACAATTTACGACTGCGGCATACTACAAACTGCCATCCATCATTATATCATTAATAATGACCTTGTTGGTTGCTATTCATTTATAAACAGTTCCGTGAGCACAACTACTATCATTATAGGTATCATTTTGATTTAACTAGGTACAGAATCTACGCGGAAAAAGATATTATGGCGGCAGAAGAGGGAATTAATGTTATGGTATAAGTAGTATAAAAAATATAAAAATCCTAGCCTGGCCTATACAGGGTGTAAGTCTAATACGGGCGAAGCTCTTAACGGGTGTTAGTTTACGACATAATAAGTACATTCAAATAACTTTTACTTAAAATCAGAGCAACAAAATTTTCCATACAAAACAATTCGGCGCGCAATGTAGAGCAACATACGCGAGTTAAAGACTCGATGACAGCTAATTTCAAAAGCAGATGACACAACTGCCATATTAACAATAACAAATGTTCGTACCTACATTGCTGCTCCGATAATCTTAAAAAAATTCTGTGGGGTCATAATTAAGAGTAACTTTTAAAAAACCTTCTAATCCATGATTACACTAATGAATCCCATGCCTGGTTTAATTGATCGCCCGTATTAGACTTACACACTGTATATAGTATAGCTTCTTTTTTGTGACTCATTGTTACTTATTTTAATATGTGTTGTATTTTATATTGTTTCATTAAGTATAATTTAGTTTTTTGTTATAATACTCAATAAAATAAATTATATTTTATAATTATTTAACTTAAGTATATGTATTTACCTTAAGTATGTACCTAAATATAAAAATAAACCTTTATTACGACATTTTCTTTTATATTCATATTACCCTACACTTAAATATAACTTTATTACGAAAATCATTACGTATGTACTAATATTTTTAAGAATGAGTTTAAACTAATCCACCAAACCAAATATGATTACTGATAACGCCATCGATAATGTGCGAAGATTGCGGCACGCATCCCTACAAACAGGGTCGCGTTTTATAAAGTTACAATTTACAATTTCGCTGTTTGCCTCTCTTTCTAGCCAATATGTGCGTGCGTTAGAGAGGCAAACAGCGAAATTGTAAATTGTAACTTTATAAAACCCGACCCAGGTAGCAAAGGGGGCGTGGCCGACCCGGTGATTTATGGCCCGGTCGGCATGATGCCTTTGCGACGACAATAGTTGGTAGCGGCCCTTCATAATACGAAGCTGGAGGTTCCGGGTTTGAATCCCGGCGAGGGCATTCACTTCCTTGATCATGATTGTTTTCTACGTAATTAAGTAGGTATCTAATACCTTATCCGGGTGACCGGACCCACATGAAAGCACTTTTACAATATAAACAACTTTGTTTTGATGAGAATACTTTAATAGCAGTGTTTTACCCTACAATAAAACACATATTAAGCGAAACACCTTATTCGAAACCTACATTAATATTTGAGAGAGGCAATCTTGTTTACTATGACGTGACGGTTGCTGATTTGACTATACTCTACTCTTTTTACCCCCTCTATCAGTTTCCCGTTTGTGCCACCAGGGTACCAGGGTAGGGATGCCCGCTCCCTCGTCATTGGTTCTCAAATTTAATGTTTTATTTACACGTTTTGCAATGTTTCACCAACACAGTGATATAATAGATAGATAGATACACCACCGTCACTAAAACTTACACAAAGGTGAAGTGAAGTGAAAGTGCTAAGATTTGTAGTGAGTTAGTGAAAAGTAACTGTGAGAGTGGAACATTGCATTTTAACCGCCAGGCAGGATTATAAAGTGTAGGTTTCGAATAAGGTGTTTCGCTTAATATGTGTTTTATTGTAGGGTAAAACACTGCTATTAAGCTTCTGCACCGTTATTCGAAACCTACATTAATATTTGAGACCTGTCTGTTATCGCCTGGTGGCAAGACACCAATGTGAATCATGTGAAAACAATTAGGTAACTGGTAAAGTTACAGTCACATTCGTGTGTGATAAGAATAAAAATGTTCTTTTATATTATGATATATGGATTAAAACACATAATATACAATAATACTGTTTATTGAAAAACAACTTTAGTATACAATAATACTGAAAAACAAGCTTATTTCAACTTAATCTAGGCTTGTATTAAACCTGAATACATTGTTACATATGTAATTATGTATCTACAACCGACCAAAATCAATTGTAATAATTAACTGGTGGTAAGTCAAAAATGACCCAATGTAACATTGGATTTTTCAATTATGTTGTATTGTAATTTATTATAAATAAATCAATTAAAAATGTATCTATTTTTTTTTTTATTGATTAGGTACCCTTTGCTCCTAATCTATAAGATCTTCTTACAATTATTTTTCAAATTGAATAATCAACGGGAGTAAAACATTCAGTTACAGCTAAGATGGGTGCTGATTGTCGAATTTCTCTACAGCAAACGTTAGAAAAAGTGTTTTGTGAGCGTCAGTTATCGCGAGCTAAGATTTCATCCAACGGAAGGATTTGTACCAAATTTTTCGAAGCTACTGCAGGATGCACTAGCTACCCGGACTAGCTTGGATGCCCGCGTCATTGTCAGACTTACAAATGTCACCATACCAAATAATATAGGGTCCAAGTCCATATATTTTAAGTTTTGAGTTAAATGCAAACAAATAACCGTTTTTAATTCAATAAATTAATAGGGTTTCCTGATTTTGAGTTAAATTCTAGCCTGACTGTATTTAATTCATAATTCATTTATTGTATGTAATCATGTGTTACACAAGGTCTTATTGTATAATAATAGTATAGTTCACATGAACCCTGTTTGGGTATTGGCCATTTTACACATTTAACTAAAACTATACATAACTAAAATTAGATTCTTGCAACGTGCTCTTTTAATGTACTTAACAGAACGTAGTAAATTAAGTATTAACATTTACAATAACATTAATAATTTAAGAGGCACAATCAGTTTTTGACCCAGAAATTGGCCAAAATATTATTGATGTATAAGATACAATACAATCGTTTTTATTAACAGATAGTAAATTAAGGTCATATACCCTATGACCTGAACAAACAACAATAAGATAGAGGCAGGTTTTGAACATTCCTAAAAGCTATTTTCATTGATGAGTACCACCTTTTTTAAGCAATTCTACTAAGGTACCCCTTATAGGTACGTCTTTACGTTGTTTACTTTTGAAGTTTCATTGGAAATAGCCTTTCATGAATATTTTACAAGCGTATGTGACGCTAGGTTGACCTGCAAATTAGGGTCTGTTAAGGTAGCAATCGCAGATTTGTACACTTAAATGGTCGAATAGGACAAGCTTACTTTTTGATGCAGGTCAATTCTTTATCTAGCAAAATCGGCTGCTGAGGGTGTATTCACATTAACGACCACGAGCGACCACTCGACCATAAGCACCACTTATACTAAGGGTGTTTATAAGTTTTTAACGATGATTTTCGCCAGCTAGAAGTAATAAATTCTTTTGTTGTTGGGACCAATTTTCTATGCTTTCTGTCCATCCCTACATTATCCTGCTTCTAGCATCAACTCCTGAGCCTGGGACGGGGGATGACCTGAGGCTGTGTCTATCAGGGCCTGATCTAGAGTAAGTACAAGTATTGTGAATGGTGGGGCAAGGGCTCGATTTTTGAGATCAGCTCTCCAAAAAACTATCGGCCACAGGGGGGCTACGATCAGGTAAATTCCTAGAGCTGTAGTCATTGCGTGTGCTAATACTTGAGGTATAAAGAATGGTAGTGGGAATATCCAGGCTAGCTGATAACGCCACGTTCGACTGAATGCATTGTGAAACTGGGCTTGACGATCTGCCGCGTTCAGTGATACATAATTAGGCACTTCTAAGGCCCTTGCCGACACGAGGTGTACTTCCGGCGTGTCCGATTTCGAGAATATTTTCACTGTTATTATGGGTAGGAGAAGGAGATTTCACTCTGAAACGACAGGCAGGCGAGACAGGCGGTCTGCTTCGCAATCGAACTTACCGGAAGATAGTGAATTAGTAAATTAATGTTGTACTGGTCTACTAGATGAAACACCTTGTAGCATAGATTCATTAGGGAGGATGACAGAGTTCCCCCTTTCGTTCCTCAGGAAGGCAACTACAGACTTGTCGTCGCTTTGTATTATCATGGAAGAGTTACAACATTTTAGGGCATTTAGGATCGCGAGCATTTCTCTTTGATTTGAATGGAGACTTGAGTCTTCTTGTCCTATCTTCTTATTGCCCCCATCATTTTATATTTTCATTGTTTATCCACAATGATAGTTCGAGCAGCGCTTCCATTAGTATATATAGGGAACCGACAATATATGGACTGGTGAAGGGGACTCGCACCAAATGCTAACAGGGCTCTGTGATTGAAACGGCCACGGAGTACTGGAAAGCGGACAAAATTTTGGGAGCCCACAATGCTTTGAATTTGGTTTGTACAAGCGGATTTTCGCTTCAAAAACGGCATTTATTTTCAGGGCCAAGCATTTCTTTAATGGGAAGTACTTTTTGTTGGCATGAGGATACCAACAATTTTCCAGGTATTCTATGGCCCTCCGAGGGGTAAGGATAGACTTAACATGATTGACCTGCCAGCCCAAATGTTCTAGAATTTGCACTGTTTTGAAGGCTTTTCGTGATAAAGGCCGAGGTTCTGATTTGCTAGGAGAAAAAAGTCTAAATTAACTAAAACTCGAAAGGTCTGGGCAACCCAATTGGTCAGAAATGACCTTAAGGCAAGCAGGTCCTCTGCAGCTGTTGAAAATCAGACTTTGAAACAAATTCAGACTCGCTGGCTGCGACAGGCAGATGGAAATAGGCGTTTGACAGATCTATTTTTACTAGCAAATCTGAGGGCTGAATGAACCCTGAAATTCTGTGAAATTTTCACCAACTTGAACTTTACGATCGGTAAGTATAGAATTAAGATTTGAATATTGGACGTTAAGATCAGTCGCTTTTTGGGATTAGGAACATCGGCGTGACAAAAACTAGGAGTGTAAACTAGAGTAATATATAGCACGCCCGTCTCAATAATTCTTTGAATTGTTTCCTGCATTTGGCAATGCTAACGGGGGCCTTAGGTAAAACGAATTTCGAAACGATTTAATCAATTTTGATAGTGAGCGTGGAATATTTAATGATTCTCATCTTTCCAAAAATAAAAAATAAAAACTGACCCGCTCGAAAACTGTTGCAGTCAGAATTTCCTCTTTTGATTAAAGTCCCTGCGTGGGAAGTTTTGATCTAGTCGGGTAGTGATTTTATAGGCATTGGGGCCTTGGGGTCTCGGGCCCAGGCTACGTTGGCTTTCCCTGACCTTGGCTATTTGCAATTATTCTGGATGGGCGAAAGGGATCGCGCCAGCCCATTGGTAAAAAGTTATAATTGCCTTGCGCAGGCAATTTTAAGAAAAGTCGAGGTATATTCATAAAGCAGCTTGACTCGTCATAAATACCCTGTGTGTACCCTTTTTGAGCATTACTACCCAGATCAGCACTTGCTTGCGCCGCAGGCTTATTTTGGGTTGGCGTTCAGACCAGCGACAAAGTTTTTGTAAGAAAGGTCAAGACATATTCATGAAGCAGTTACACTGGTCATAAATGCCCTGCGTGGGCCCTTTTTAGGAATAACTACACAGATTAGCACATGCTTGCGCAGCAGGCTTATTTTGGTTTGGCGGTGAGTCCGGCCAAAGGTTTTTGTAAGACGAGTCTAGTCATATTCATAAAGCAGTTAGATTGGTCATAAATACCCTGTGTTGGCCCTTTTTGAGCAATATTACATAGATTAGCACTTGCTTGCGCAGCAGGCTTATTTTGGGTTGGCGGTCAGACCGGCCAAAAAATATTTGTAATAAAGGTCTAGGTGTATTCATAAAGCAGTTAGACTAGTCATAAAATACCTGCATAGGCCCTTTTGTGAGCATTAATACACATTAGCACTTGCTTGCGCAGCAGGCTTATTTTGGGTTGGCGGTCAGACCGGCCAAAATTTTTGTAAGAAAGGTCTAAGCATATTCATAAAGCAGTTACGACTGGTCATAAGTGCCCTGCGTGGGCCTTTTTTGAGCATCACGACATAGATTAGCACTTGCTTGCGCAGCAGGCTTATTTTGGGTTGGCGGTCAGACCGGCCAAAAAGTTTATGTAATTTCACAGTGTTTTTCCAATAAAAGTTATGTGAGCTCGGGGTATCTTTCTTATGGACTCTTTGACACTTAGGCAGCGGGGGATACAATCTCGTCTTTGTCGGATAAGGTCAGCGCGGTGACGACATGTTAGTTGCAATCATTACAGATATATTGATTTAAACTCTCACGATTATCACTCGTACCTATTTTAAGACCAGTTTGTCGTTAAAGCATCATTAGGGATCTTATGAAAACTACCCTCCATAAAAAGATCTGATTTTATTTTCTAACGGCTGAAAAGACAGCTCATCAGCAGTACGAGACCATGCTATTATATAATGCGTCAAAAACATAAATTCTTTAATTAGTCATTTGTCTCGAGGCCTACAAAGGCCTGTTGGAAGCAGCAAAGCTTATGTACCTCTGAATATCGGACGCTTGTCCAGTTTTCGGAATCAAAATGTTGAACAGAGATTATAAGGTCAACATGAGCGGGCGAGTATTTTGGAACGGACGGTTCTTCTAAAACATAGTTAAATGCAAATTTAGTGTCAAACCATTTTCTTTAAGAACAGTGGGTTCAAATTTCTTCAGCCTTTTATTTGCTTGAGAAAGGTACATTACTCATGGATTGCAACATGTCACTAATACAGATCTGGATACCGCTAACCTTCTATGGCATCGTTACGCCGCCTTCGGCTCCCATGCCGGAGTAGGTATAGTCTTGAATCGGACGATGAGCTAGTGCTTGATGCACTAGATATGTCCGTCATTATTTTGCAAAAACTCTGCAAAATAAAATAAGATTAGTAACAAATTTTTATATTCGAACGGTAAAACCGTTAAGACTTTAAAATATATTTCACTTACAAATTCCAGGAATTTGTGACTGAACCGTACGTCTCGGTAAACGAGACACCAATGACGAGGGAGCGGGCATCCCTACCCTGGTACCCTGGTGGCACAAACGGGAAACTGATAGAGGGGGTAAAAAGAGTAGAGTATAGTCAAATCAGCAACCGTCACGTCATAGTAAACAAGATTGCCTCTCTCAAATATTAATGTAGGTTTCGAATAACGGTGCAGAAGCTTAATAAAAACTAAGTAATAACTGTAAAGGTGAACGCAGCTGTGTGTTGGTGGCGATGTGTTAAACAGATCGGCCCAATCATAAAGAGTAGATAGTATATCGCATTATATTCTGCAGTTACCTCAATTTTGCAAACTTTTTTTAACTACACACACATACTCTGCATGGACACAAGATCTTTTGTCGAATAAATCTTATCGAAAAAACGGCAAAAAAACTCATACTGTAGGTAGGGACATACCTACCACATTTGATATCTCGATAGAGAAGTACGCTAATTTGGCTCCTATGCCCCAGGAAATACCGTATATTAATGTATGCTGATTAGATTTTTTTTTCCGAACGTTGACTTTTTTGTGTTGCATTTAAACTGCGAATCGCGTCGTTTGTGAACTTCCCACCTTTGACATCATTACATTAGAAAATGTATAAATCAAAATAATTATACAATGGAAATAGATATAGGTACAGAACGAAACTTTTTATTTATATAAATATACTTTAGTCGTATAGGGTCCAAAACGCTTGTGCTAGGTTCTGCTACAAGATTCCTCCACGGTCTCATGTAACACCATTTATAAATGATGGAAATACACTTAAAATGCTATCACGTCAGAAACTAATGTTGGCCTGCCTGCTTTTTGATACAATATACACACACACACCAAACTATTTATACAAAAAACTTGTTTGGGCAACGAACAGGAGTTGTCATTCGGTGAGAGTCCCGCGTCATCAGATGCTGCAGTCTCACAGATACCGTGCTGCTGCATTTCGAGGGAGTTTTAGGTACCAAGCTACTAAATGTTGGAACGATATACCTCCTCCAATACGAACATTAAACAGCAAACATCATTTCAAATTAAAATTACGCCAGCATTTATTAGAAATTCAAAAAAAAAGTACCTAAATACTCCAGTATCTATCAGTCATTCGCATATATATATATATATATATATATATATATTTCTTCCTCTTTATTCGCTCCAAATACGATTATCTACTTGTTCAGTTAAATAGTAACTTCCTATCAGTTTTGACAATCACACATACTTTATATCTATTTCTTATCTTTTTAACCACTCAATACAATAATAATACACATACACACTTACTTATAATTATAAACATAGCACAATAACTCATTTACACAATCTTTCCTTTTTCTATTTATGTACAATTTTCAACACATTTATTTATATTTCTGCGTTAGTACGGATGGATATACGTAGACTTGCGCTGCACTAGTCGTCTTTGCACTAGTGTAGATTTAGTGGTTCTGACGGAAGATCAGCGCTGTGGACTCTCGAGTCTACAGCACGTATGCTGAGTCAGCGCCAATTCTATACCACGACACATGACTCTTGCGCAAATAAACTATAGGTTAACTTAATTCATAAGTTTTAATGTTATGTATTTATTTTGTTTAGTTTTTGTTTTCCTTTTTTATGTTTGTATCACTGCGAATGTAAGTTGTGGTTTGAATAAAGTTTTTATCTATCTATCTATCTATCTAGTAGTAGTCTATGTATATACCTACATATTGCATGCTTATCACATTTTAGGTTATATTTTCTGTATGAATTTAAGTAGATATCTTCGATTGTAAGTACATAATTATATGTTTATTAAAAATATCATCCCTTAATAGCCACGACTTAAGCCTTAATTGAACTTACCGGGGGACTAGGTTGATTCGTGTAAAGGTGCGTTTAAACCAGAAGAGCATTCGCTGTTCTAGCGCCCGTTCTACGAAATCAACCAATCACGTTTTGTGTACCGATCGAATTTCGTAGAGTGGGAGGTTAGAACAGCGAATGCTCTTTTAGTTTGAACGCACCTTAAGAATGGCGAATGAATGACATATTTATTTTATTACTATAAAATGGTGGGACCTGGTAAATCCTGTTACACTTAGGTAACAACACATAACAGGAAAATGCCACCCACCTTACTGCTATGATTGAAAGTTGGATCGAAACATTCCCGTTTCATTAATCATTATTATGAAGCGCTATTATTAAAAGCAATTAATATATGAGAAAAAGAACAATGTTACTGTTATTCCATAAGGTTGACTGGTAGAGTAGAGAATGAAGTGTAACATTAAGTTCACCTTTTGTACGAGAATTTTTACTTTTGAGATCGAATCGGTTCGTGATTTTGATTCAGATGAGGCCAGGGGGGTTACCATGACGTACTAATGCTATTCAGTTTAGGTTCAAGGAAAGAGACAGAGATACTCGTGTAGCCTTGTCCCTTTCTCTCGAACTAAACTGAATCTCATTTGTAGGTCATGGTAACCCCCCAGGAACGTTCAGATCTTGAAGAATCGGGTTTTCGGATTTTTTTTGGAAAACGCCCTTCAATCAACCTTAAAAGAAAAATACATTTATAAAATCAACTTTTATTAATTTTAATAAAGATTTATTTATTTCATAATAGGATCTCAATTTACACATAATAAATCCGCCGCAGGCTTCGTCAAGATGCTACAAAATGGAATCAGCAACAAGCTTCGTCATACTCACCAATGACAATATCCGCAACAGGCTTCGTCAATAGAACACAAAAAAAAAGGAAATGTTAATTGCAATCCCCGCCCCGTCCCGCACCCGGTCCAAAAGTCCCCATCACACCGGCTGCGTTACCGCGCTGTATAGCCAGGGATATCTGTTGAACCAAATATGAGCCGGAACGGGGGTCACAACCACCGTCTCTCAGCCGCCGACCTAAGTCCCTCACGAACTTTTTAGCCTCCAGAGCCCAAGGCCCCCCAGTCTCGACCGCTACCGGTACAAAGTCGTACATTGGTTCCAGGGCAGAGTACTTGGAATGTTTCATTTTGGCCGCATACTCCGCAGCCAACCCCGCGGATCGCATAGTGTGGCTCAAGTGAGAAGGCGCAAACGTACTGACGCACGTTGCATCCCACAAGAGGCACCGACCCCTCTGCCATGGAACCAATGTCAAACCATCCGGTCGTTTGCCGTCTATCCGGCACAGCCCTGGAGGCTCCAGAACACAAGGCACGTTAGCCCTTACCAAAGCCCGGCGAATAAGGTCATTAATGGCATGATGCCATGATGATTAATTTTAATTGAATTCTCATATTCTACGTTCAGAATAAACAAATAGTTTAAAGTTCATGTCAAAAGTCATTTAAGTCGATTCTGTATTGTTTTAATACTATCGCAATTTATGCGCTCTCGCAATATTTCATTCTTGAGGAAACCTATTACCACACTAATTATTGAGGCTTTAAAGTTATTCAATTTGTAAGCCTATAAAATATTAGATGTCGTATACTAAAGAAAAAATAACGAGTTTCACCAACGTTGAAGATTGGACGTCGGTCAACTCGGTATTTTTCCTTTTAATTATTTGGTACATCCCAGCTATGGTTCAATACTAAATCGAATATCTTCGATGGATGCAATTGTTTTATTAATCGTGAAGTTATCTACCTATCACAAAAAAGCTTGGTCAAAACCAAAATAAACATTGAGACGGATGCTTAGTTAGGAGTTGAAATTGAACACCATAGTTGTATGTAGGTACTACAAAGTTAATGCATTATAATTTTACGTTATCTTTATATTGAATTTAGTACTTAGGCCGTATGGTGACGGCAGTAAGAATACACTTGTCACCACCCCAACTCCTGCGGGTGTCGTAAGAGTCGACAAAGGATTGAAATGTCACTGACCATTATTTGATAAAAGAATGATCATGGGCAGCAGCGTCATCATAGTGGACACATTACTGCGATCGTCAATCCGCATAATTAAAAGGAGAGGCCTACGTCCAGCAGTGGACTATCATAGGCTGATGGTGGGTCCATATTGGCACTTATATAATTTATTCTTCGAATATTTTTACTAATACCGATTTTTAGTCATAATCATCATTACTCCGAAATTTTTTTCTCATACTTTTTTTCTTACTAAAAATGATACTTCTACCTACAATGTTCATAACGATTTTTATTTCGAAATTTTATCCTCCTAAAGTCGTCAAGTAGATTAATCTATACTCATAAAGTTATTTGAAATAAATTGTTTAGGTATTTATAAACATTTTTCCATTAGGTTCACTCTGTTGTGGTATAATTCTTTTATGAATAGCATTAACTATGTAGTCATAATGGGCTTTGTGCAGAAACTGTTGTGGCATACTCAACTTTAGCATATTTCTTTGTGGCAGATTTCGAGTTGTTCGAATATTATTCGAGCATAATTTCGATGCTCCTATTTATGATGAGGCATAATCTGGATGTGCATAAAAAGTATCGGTATAGTTTGTTTTAGCATAACAGAGAAGGAATAATTACAACCTCTCAATATAATCGAGGTAGTAGTAATATTCTGTACGTTACTTACTGTGTTACTGAGCTGAGTACTTTCTAGGTTGCTAAAAAAAAAAATAACCTCGAAGACTAAGCCGGGAGCTTTGCTCCCGCCTTAGTCTTCTAACCTAACCTATCGGATCTGCCCCGGAAGGTTTTGTTCGCTCGCTTCGCTCGCTCACTGCAGAAATTTTCACCCTCACAGCAAATTCTGCCTGACGAAAAAGGCAAGTTTCGAAAATGTGGCTACATGCCCAAAAAAAAAAATGCAAATCTAATTTCTGTCTTATAACACTCGGCGTAATTAATGATATGCCAAGATAGTTTCGGACAAAATAATATTCGAAATATTGTTATTTAAGCCAAGTGATGTTTCTGTCTCATTAAGTTGATGCCAAAATAGACTATACCAAATCTGTTATGTCCTAAGCGTTTCGGACAAAAAAAGTTTAGAGGGAACCCGTTTAGTACAGTACCTACTCTGCCACAACCTGATTTGTGCAGGTAGCTAGTTTACAGTAATAGTACGATTTATATTTAATTAAACAAAAATAATTCATACATAAAACCAGTAGGTACAGATAAAAATAAATACCTATAACATTAGAATATATAGCATAAAATAAGTATAGTGAAAAATTATATAAACAAAAAAGTTAGTACTAAAAATATGTATGAAAAACAATATTATGAACATAAATAATTCTATGTGATGATAATTATGAACAAAGATTATTCTAAATACCGATCATTATGAAGTTAAATTGTATAAGAAAAATTTTCGGAGTTCCAATAATCTAAGTTGCAATTTTATAAATACTTTGGCGCACCCGCTGATGGTGTATGTATGTATGTATGCAATGCAACTTATTTCATGCCCCATAATTTACAAAAAAGATCGCGAAAGCGTAAATGACAAATCCTAGCGAACATCTCCACAATTTCGCAAATGGAACTTTCTTCAAAAACCTGATTTTCAAGTTTACAACCGCTCGTGACGTCACAGAGGGGCTATTCGTGAAGAATTTCGCCTCGCCGCGATTTTTCTCTAGTGTCACACCACGCATCTACATCATTAGCCGTAGCTGCCGCCTATAAAGCATCTTTTTTCGAACTGTCAAAACGATCACCACTATGGAATTTTATATGAAACATAATATATGAAATAGGTACTCAAAAGTGACGTCACGTTTGAGTACTGCCAAATGACGTACTCTTTTAAGTTCTTTTCAATTCATTAAATAGAAGTTCTGTACAAAAATTGCTGCAATCTACGTGTTAGTAATAATTTCTTCGAGTATTATGTCGTGCATAATCTAAAATAATTTATTTCAACTACAGTCATCATCCCTATTTATAAGTGCGTCGGGAATGTTTGCCGAGATAAGGGCAACTGATTTTTTTCCTGTCAGGCGCAAAAGAGTCGTCTCACTGCTGGGTCGAGTCGAGGGCGCAGAAGCAGCAACAGCACATACTTGGCTATGCGGCATAGCCAAGTATGTGCTGTTGCTGCTATGCCTACTTAGCCGCTGCTATGAAGTCAATCCTAACAGCTGTCAGTTTTTAGGGTTACGTAGTCAAAATGGCAAAAACGGATCCCTTATAGATTCGTCATGTCCGTCTGTCCAGCTGTCCGTCTGTCCGTCTGTCACAGCCGATTTACTCGGAAACTATAAATACTACAGTAATGAAATTTGCTTAGGATATGTGTTGTATGAACCGCTACAGGATTATGATACTATATTGTAAAAAACCATTGGGGTGGGGGCCCTCCATACATGTAACTGAGGGATAGAAAAAAAATTTTAGTTGTATATAAGCGTGTGGGGTATTAATAGGAAGGTCTTTGAAAATGATATGAAGGTTTATAAATCTCATTTTTATTTAAGCAAATCGTTTTCGAGATATCAGCTCTCAAAGTCTGAAAAATGTGTCCCCCCCTCTATTTTTTTAACTACGCGATATAAAATTCTAAAAAATATATATGCCACGCACATTTATAAACTCTACCAACGATTTTGGGTTTGATTAAATTATCTCTTATAGTTTTTGAGGTAGGTTGATTTAACTGTATTTTTTAAATGATAAATTGATAATGGAACGGAACCCTTCGCGCGCGAGTCTGACTCGCACTTGGCCGGTTTTTTAGATTATCTATCAACAATGTAACTTTTGACATATAATGTATGGAAATGACAGGCGATTCAGTTTAGGTTCGGCCTGTCAGTTTTCGATAGTTATTCTATGGAACTGACACGTCGTGATTCAGATTAGGTCCTACTAATATATTGTACCTACTAACATAGTGTGTAATGTACAATTTAAGTCTACTAACAAAATATGGATGTCGACTGGTCGGAGTTAAACATATTTTATTAATAAATGTGAAATTACTGTATTTATCTCCGTAGATACAAAACGTTTAATTAGTTAACACTATTGAAAATAATCAATAATACAAAAAATATATATACCTATATAAATTAAAGGAACCTACAATAATCTCTCCCAAATCGCTGCCAATGGGCAGTGTGCCCAGAAGGCTGGCCGTGTTGCCACGTTGCATGGCAATGCTTATTCGCTGAGCGAAATATTGACCAGTCCTCTGGTCACCAGTGGCATCTATTAGGCGTGAAGCTATATCTCTGTATAGACGACGCGCATTGGGTCCCCAAGGCCCCAGCGCTTCGACCCCAAACGCCTCAAACATATAGCCACTGGCGAGGGTCGCATATTTGCGGCGTTTGAGGCCCTCCGCTGTGGATGCAGCACGGCCAGCATTATTGCTGGTACCTGGAAGGTGGGACGGCGCGAGGGTGTCTACACATGTAGCGTCCCATACCAAGGGGCTTCCCATCTTCCAAGGCATCAGTGTCATGCCGTCGGGCCTCTTGCCATCGTCCCTCGCCAGCCCAACGTGCTCCATAAATTGTATTATAGGCCTGATGTTCTGATGTTGTTTGACTTAACGTCATGTTTATTAGAGCTCAAGTTATACTAGACTCAAACTACAAACTGATACAAAGATTCACGAATATCGAAGTTCAGTTGGTATACCTACTAAAATCAAAGCTAAGACTCGCCAGTATATGCTAAAGTGCGAACGTAATTACACGTGTGTTGTGTTGTGTGAAATTGTTTTGAAGTAAGTTTATCGGCAAGTTTGTTTATAAATGGTTTGTGGAGAATTTTAAACAGTTTTGTAAAATGTAGTACCTAGTGTTTTCTTGTTTTATTGGTATGTATATTTAAGACATTATTTTTTCTCTAAAATAATAGTGTTAGGATCTCGTAATGTCAGATCAGAGTTATCTAGGTATACCTATTCAATGTAAGTAATAAACTTCCTTATACTTTACATGGAATATCGATCATGATTGATTGATATGTATTATTATGACTATAAATATCTCTCTATAAATATATCACGGGCCTATAAATCCCGGTCTTTTGGGTTGCGTTGGGATACAGATCCAACACGTAGAGCCCCTTTGGAGAAATTTGCTGTTTTAAACCTGCTGTAGGTTGCAGGTTCACGGGCACACAAATAGATATCCGTGAACCGGTCCCAGCAGAGGTTATTGGAGATTATATGGAAAAGACTAATGGGTTATGGTGATGAAGGTTGGATGGATAAGAGATGGAAAATACTCTTTATACGCACTCGCTCTTCATTTTAAGTTAACATAATATATTACTGAAATACATTTTAAACTGGCGATTCATTGGCCTAAACATCCCGGTCTGTTGTTAAGCTTACTAGGGAGTTGGATCCCACACGTAGAAGCCCTTCAGTGAAATTTGATATGTATTATTATATCTACCAGCTAGAATCCATTCAACCAATTGATACCCCAGTATGCTTAGCACATGATCGGTATGTCAGTATGTCACCGCGAGATAGATTTTCCATCTTTTACCTATATGAATAAAAGAGGAATGGATAGTTTATCTCGCGGCGACATAAGGTAAAGCCGCCCAATACCGCGGTAAATCGCAGTATTTCAAATCACTTGAAAAAATTATGGATAACTAGGCATCATAGCGACCTGGAATATTTTTTATACTTTAGTAAGTTTATTGAATTTTTAGATTCGTAACTGTATTGACTCATTTTCGATTAATATATATGACAAAAAAAATATTGAAACTAAAATAGGCGCATCTTCTATTACCGGTGTAGAAGACTTGCTCTGATTCTATTACCGCGAATTTAGATTATATTACCGAGGGTATAAAAAATAACATTTTTCAACCATCGGTATTAGGAACGCACTTCAAAATTTAGAACTAATTACCGAGGGTTAAATGAAATAATAATGGATTGGGTTCTGTATACTATTATTAAAAATTTAATTTTTTTTAAGGGGAACAATATAAGATTTATTTATTTATTTATCTTTAAATGTACTAAACTTTTTTTTCTTTTGTGTTCCACTTGCAGACACTTTGGCTAACAAGTGACAACTTATTACAATGTATTTTGTCACATGCTTTATGTGTAGTTCACAGTTATAACATGGTATAGTAATTTATGGCATCGTTTCGTTACATTAATAAAAATGAAATACGTAGGTATTTAATGTATTATTATAATGTAAAATATCTGTCTGTCGTAACAACTTTTGACAACTACATATGCGATTAAACATCGTAGTAGCTAAACTAGAGTTTTTAGAGGGACAACATTTTAATAAAATTGGGACCTTACCATACGGTCCTAATTCTATTAAAATGTTGTCCCTACGGTACCCCAAAAGTGATTTATTTCGATGAAAGACTAAACTGTCACACGGTAATAGATACTTCTTTAGGAACCAATTACCGATCCACAAAATTTTGAATGACTCGGTAATACATTCTCATACATTCTATTACCGAGGGTTAGACGACTGTACCATCGGTAATAGGCTTAATTTGGAGTGTTATAAAATCTAATGCCGATTAACAAAAATAACATGATGCAGTTGTTTATTCCGCGCAAATCAAAAATATACATTATAACCTTGCTTTACAATCAAAATCACATAACTGGTATGTAAAATCAGTTCAAAAACTCAATGTTTAAACAACATGACCAAATATGGGTTACTATAGAAACGACAAAATCAGTACTGAAGTTTTTACTAAAAATTAAGGGTTTGCAGAGTACTTTTCATATCGCGGAAATAGTTTTTGTATATGGTCAATAGATCAAGATTCAATTTACTTTATTATAATACATCTACGATGACACGTAACAAATATAATGCAAGAAAAAGCAAAACTACGTTTTTAACTATTGCCGTGGTATACCGCGGAATTAAAATTCACGAAAAAATCGACGCCTATCACCGCTGTATTTTGTTTTTTAATTTAAACGTATTTCCAGGCCGAATATATCAAAACGTCACTCACAAAATGTGAAAAAACTATGATTAATCGTATAAAACCCACAGCATTACTAAAATTGCATCGGTTATGAAGTAAATGGTTGATAAAGTTCGAGTATACTCACTTGTGGCGCCACGCGTTTGTATGACACGTCCTCGTCCAGTGCTGCTGTCGCGGTTACTGATGAATTGTGCGTCCTTTGTTTCACTCACGCACACTAGCGCTATAAGGTCCGTTAGCCAATGGAATAAGCTTTATGCATGAAAGAATTATTTTGAAGATAGTTGATTGGTCTACTTTTAAAATGCGTTATTCGAAATAACACGGTGATAGGTGCCAAATTTGGCACCCACGGTATTAGGCGCCTTTACCTTATTGTTGCACTAATCATGTGCTAAGCCTCCAGGTCACTAGAAAAAATGTCACTCAAAATGAGAAGAAGTAAGAGATTTCTAACAATCTGATTTATTAACGTTACTCTAAAGGATATCTAAAGGCATATCTAAAGTATGAGCTTAAGCACATAGTAACAACCAGAGGGAAGCGAATTTGTTTTATTTTATACTAGTTATTCAGTGATTTAATAATACTATACTTACCTAAAAGTTTTTAGGATGATTGGCGTAAAAGCGATTCAAATTATACTAATTGGCATATGATAAATGATAAATATATTCTCTCGAAGCAGAGTTGAGCAAAAATAAACCGATTACTCCTTCCGATTACTTTTGCATGTGTAATTTGTAATCTAAATTACAAAGGACAAATACAAATGTAATTTACAGAAGTAAGTAATCAAATAACTTTTTGCATAACTCTGTCTCGAAGTCAGTGATAAATTGATAACGGTCGTCATGTTGGGTCCGTAATATATTTGAGTCTGAATTAAAGGTTATCCACCTAAACAAACAATTTCGAAATATCAAAACCGTGTATAGTTTTATTTCAAGGTCAATAATAACGAGTAGCGTAAAAATTGTATGATTTTTTATCGCTGTATGGTTAGATTGGTTGGAATTAATGTGCATTGGACTTTTCATTCGTTGCATTTTTATTAATTTGAAATTAGAATAACTATGTTTATATTTGTTGGACACGTCTGACCCGACGGTTTACTTTATATGTGCGATGATAAATACGTATAGATATGCTTATTATACATATAACAATCGTTCTACTTATATGAGCGTCCGGCTGCCGCTTTTTAAAGGAGATCCTTTAGGATAGATTCACTCGGAGTATTTTATTTCCCGTATACCGTATTCGAGATTTTCTCGAACGTCGTAGTGATTATAAAATAATGCAACTTCTAAAGTTTTATTTTGCTTTTTTTCTCCTGACGATTTGTATACATAAATCGTTTGTATACAGACATCCTTGCAAGCCTTATTCCTTTTTAGGGCTTTTATGATAACAATAATACTCGTACATACCGGCGCATGATATCGACGCTGGAAAGGAGATATTGGATAAGCGACACTTTTGAAGATATTGAGTTATATACACCGTTAGAATCGGCAATTTTTTCTGTGTCGAATGAGCTAGGTTTCGTATCCATCTGACAACATTTGTGTCGCTTATCCCATTGGTGATTTAGAGAACTTTCGACCATTTTTTATTACTAAACGACTTGGTTTTTAACAACTTTTAGTAAATTGGAGATTAGATAAAATATAATTCAACATAATTAATCTTGGATTATTTTACCTATTCGTCATGACAAGTTAAATTTTACTTGGATATTTTTGCTGTGTAACAACTAAACTTCACTTGTCGGTTAGCTATTTCTACCTGACTGTATGATATGTTCTCATGTCGTTTGGACAATTTTACCTTCATCTTAATTTAAAATTGAAGACGGTTAGACAATATTACTTGACTATGATATCTGAACTACTTATTGGCGTTTATCCATTTTTACCTACATTTATTTATGAACCATCCCCTTCACATATCCCTTTTCAATATTTACCTACTTTTTGGAATAATGTTATAAAAATTCCTAAAACAGTTTTTCTTTTTTCACGTGTAAGTAAATTCGTTTACTAGTCACGGAATGTTACTCATGTAATTAATATGACTAATTATGAAGTCTAAAATAGTTTCTCATTTTAAGTATGTGGATATTTCTTAATGATATATTTATGCTATTTTATCAATTTATATATTTTTACCCGAATATAAAATAAGCCACTTCGGCAGTTAGATAATTTTAACGGGATACATTCGTTATGTAAGTCTCGGGTGGACCTTTTTACCTTCCTTATTTCTTACACAACGTGTTGGTTAGATAATTTTGAATCAATTTTTCCGATCTTTTTGCTTAAGCGACAGTAAATCATTAAATAACACTTGAATACGTTAAATAATTAAAACATCACATAGAAAACATATTTATGTCCATAAATAATGCACTGTGTCGCTTATCCAATTTCTCCTTTCCAGCGTCGATATGCTACTTGTGATTCCAGAGGTGTCACGTGCGCGTATCTGATATTTTAAATCAGGAGGATTCATCATTGTTTTTTATAGAGCAAAACAGGATTATAAAGATGTGAGTGACGTAGAGTCGTAAAATATATTAATATTTATGTAACATGTAGGTAAGTCAGGCAAGATTTTAGTATCATTCTTTCAACTGGTTTTAAAACCAGATTTAGTCTTGACCTCAATAATTTAACGGATTATACCATTTTTTTGGCCGAAACCGAGACCTTACATGCAGGTATGACCGCGTTATATCCGTTATAATCTTATAATAATTATTATTGATATTTTTTAGCATAAGTTATGACTACAGAGTGTCTCTGACAATAAGGCTTTTATTGCAAGGGACTGCGATCATTTATAAATATGGGAGTCTGACATGAGGTCAAAAATGCTTCCAAAACGATTATGCAAAATGATTATCGCAGTGGGTAGAGCATAGCTCTTTTCGTAACATCGCGCACATGTCCACGCAACATTTTTGGTAAACTCAAGATTAAATACAGCCAATCAAACTTTTGCTGGACCAATCAATTTGTTAGTTTGGATAATAGTAATTATATTTATTGAATATACAATGTGTTCGACTGAAGCAGAAAACAGCAAGATAAAATCACGCTGTGACCCCCTGACCGACTGGCCATGTCTACTGAGTAGCTATAGCTACTGATATGGAGTCAGTGTCCTATACCTGTCGTTGAATATGAGATAGGTAGCGTGACGTATTTTATAAATGTACGTAAGCACAAAGCTTGATATACCTTGTTCTACATAAGTAAAAATGTTAATGCCTATATTTTTATCTGGGTCAAAATTAGACATCTGCATAAAAAATACTGAGCCAAAAATATAGTCACCAATAAAATGTTAATGATCCAATCAAAATAATGATCTTTCTGATTAGGACAAGTAAATAAGTAGTGTGATTCCGTACCATCACTGCGGTAAAGACGGGCCGGATAAGATGCGTCACTGCGATTCCGTACCGTGTGGTTGTACCTTTAATTCCAAACAGACAAAGTACATAGCTGCTACTATTAAAGGCGACAATATTTCAATTGTCACCATTTAGATGGCTGGCAGTCCTCAACAGTGAGCTTCTCCCGTAACTTCCTGCCTCGCACAGCTACACTTTGGAACGAACTGTCGCAAGCGGTGTTTCCAGACCAATACGACCTTCAAACCTTCAAGAAAAGAGCGTACTCCCTCCTTAAAGGCCGGCAACGCATTTGCGACGCCTCTGGTGTTGCGGGTGTCCATGGGCGTCGTTAAGGTGCGTTCAAACTAAAAGAGCATTCGCTGTTCTAACCTCCCACTCTACGAAATTCGATCGGTACACAAAACGTGATTGGTTGATTTCGTAGAACGGGCGCTAGAACAGCGAATGCTCTTTTGGTTTAAACGCACCTTTAATTGCTTTCCATTAGGGGATTCGTCTGTTCGTTTGCCAGCTATAGCATAAAAAAGGTAGTTTAATATATTAAAGATATAATATATGCGAGTTTGCATGTCGTGAAATAAATTACCCACAATAGGAAACCGGTAGACATGTAGACAACCCGTGTAGATATTCATGCGCAGGCGCAAGTATGGAAGTCTCTTTTTTATAAAAGGAGTTGAAAAGAGTCTTCCAACAAGTTTGACGGCTTACGAAGTCGGTAGTGACACTAGTGACCCATCGTGAAGGTCCCAACCCCAACAATGGCATCTCGTTTTATTACAATTATTTATCAAACTTCGCCGAGGTAATGATGTTATCTTTGTATCGTACTGTTATGGTTATGGCTACGAACAAATAAAACATGGAAGCCGCACGCCATACTAAATTGCCTTTCAAAAACGGTCCTGAATTTTAGTTGACAAGTGTACACCACCATTTAAAAATAGTTGTGATTGGTATTGATTGGTCCATCAAAGTTTTGATTGGCGATATTCAATAAACATTTGTCAAAGATGTTGCGCCGAAATATGCGCGGTGTCACGAAAAGCTCTATGTCCTGCCCATCTTGGCACTAATCTACTTAACCTAACCTATCTACATTTAATCTATCTAGATTTAATCTATGTACATAAATTGTAGTTTTGAAAATAAATATATTTAAAAAAATCTTGGCACAATTGAACAATTGGTTTTGGGGGCATTCTTGAGCTGGCGTTAGACGTCCAGGGTTATGGTTATAGGCTTTATTAGCCGCATTTAGCCCGCAAACTATCTGCCATTTTTGCATCGTACTAATGACGTTGTCATTGACGTACCGTGTCTTGAAAACCGATAATATCACATGAACTATGGGCATCATTTTCGAAAATGAATGAAAATATACGTGGCTTTAGAGTTCCGGTGACTTATCAACCGCATCAAAACTAGACCAGCAAGCCTAACCAAGATGCCATTCTACTGATTCTACAATAGTATATATACTAGAAGCTTTTAGTACTGTTTGATAGCCAAATTTTCGTAACCAGCTTCGAAATGGGAATAAAATCCTAATAGGTAACTGGCTTTAAATCTGGACTTTTCTTTACCGATTTGTAACTAGGTTTATACCAAATCTGGCTACGAAATGGGAAAGTTATTCTCATTTCATAGGTGACTACCAGGCGGGAAACCATATTTCCCATTTAGCAGCCAGCTACCAAATCTGGCTACCAAACGGTACTAAAGGACTATTCTGTAAGTACTGGGTGCTTATAGCCAAGTTGCCAATCGCTAAAGCTTAGTAGCGTATCGTAGTTTTCCCTCTCTGTCACTCTTTCATATTAGTGCGACAAAGACAATTAGCTGCCTTTCGTTTACGATTGACGATTAAGCGTTAGCGATTGGCAACTTGTCTACGCACCCTGTACTTATAGCTTATCGTATACGATTGCAGGTGGCTTGTGATGGTTCCGTTTTATCCATTTGTCGTTCTATCTACCCATCACTTTCGCACTTGCATGCTTGTTAGAACGTGACGGCAATGACGACAAAATGATTAGACGCGGTACCATCATAAGCCTACAGACTACTACACCCTGCAGGGTGCGAAGCCAAGTAGAAATAATAGAATAGAAATAACTTTATTCGTAACATACACATACACAAAAAACCACAATACCTATATACTATATAGCAACGAAAAATAATTTTACAAATAAAAGCGTGTATGCTACGAAATGGCCTCATTTCAGCATGTTGCTAGCGAGTGCCAGCGCTGGTCTTCCGATGAGGCCATCACGTAAACAGTTTCACGGCAGGTAACACACAATACAAATAAACAATAATAACTACAAATAAAATCACAGATGTACCACAGCAAACAAAAAAAAAATCATATATCGGGCCGGCCCTGTCATGGCCGTGCACCGTACCGCTAACACCCAGTTGTGATCGAAATGCAACTGTCTTTGTCTCACTAATATGAAAGAGTGACAGAGAGGGAAACCTACAAACCGCTAATGAGCGTTAGTGAATGGCATCTTGGCTACACATTCAGCAATTACATGTTATCAATGTCAGGAGATGTCAGGTTTTCATGAGTTTCATGACGTCATGATAAACTTATCTAAGGTATTAGATAAACGATACGTCAAGTCTGGTAACATGTAGCATTGTCTTGGGTTCTCAGTCCCACGGTCTTGCAGAGCCAAGTTGGCTTGTTATTTATTAATGTGTCGTTTTCAGTCAAAACAAAAGGTGCTGATAAAATTCCCTATGCATTCTGGCATCGTATACGATAAGCGCTAAGTCAAGTGACCATAATAATGTATGGTGACTTTTCGTACTTTTCGTACGTATATCTTATCGTATACAGTGTGTGGCCTACAACCGGGGTGAAAATTTAAACGGTGCATTAATAAGCTGATCAACAATCATTTCCACATATTGTAATTAAAAAAAAAAAAAAAATTGTAAATTTTTGTTCATGTATTTTTCATTATTATGGGTTCATTTACTTGAATTAAAAGTTATCAATAACTTATCATTTTTGAATCATTGAAAAGTGTACAATTTTTTTTTTAAAACCGTATCAAATTAGTGTAAAAATGCAAACAAAATTATTGTTATGACTTGACCTGGTATACTATCAAGATGTCTTGCGACTGACAAGCTACGACATCGTGATGCCAAGATCCAGTACTAAAGGTCCATAGCTTTGAATGACAATATCTCCGAACTTAACCACTTTGAAACACCGGGACCTTTACAGGATTATTGCTGATAGTCTAAGGAGTCACTCATTTCATTTTTCTCCCGTGTTAAAGACCACACACTGTATTATTGCAGAATGCCATGTTGGCCAGAGGCCCGTTTTCTTGAAAGCTTGTAACTTGTAATACAAGTGGACGTCTCTTTTTAACACAATTAATTAGATAAGGACTTTCGCTTGTATTACAAGTTACAAGCTATTGAGAAACGGGCCTCAGGTCTGCTGAGATCATGACATTCAATTTTGACAAATTTTGGCTTTAAAATGAATTTGTCGTTAGTCGACCCCAACTCTTCCCGTGGATGTCATAAGAGTGGGCTAAAGGATTGAATTGTCAACATTCATTTATTGGAGATTGATGATGGGCCCTTGCCGAGTGGGTAAAATATTCAATGAAATTGATATTTCTCTTGTATCTACAGTCGCTAACAAAGATATCGTAGTGTCCGGAGCGCTAAAAATATCTAAACACTCCTCTATCGTTATGGCAATAGAGGAAAGAAAGAAAGAAAAAAAAATATTTGTGACACAACATAATTTACACGTTAAATACAAACGAAACACGAATATAAAAATAGAAAAAAAATATGTCACAAAATGGCCTCCAATTCAGCATATTGCTGGCTTGTAAACAGTCCAGCGCTGGTCTTCCATTGGAGAATTTCTGAGGTCACGGTTGGTAACATAAATGTATTGCTGGCAACCCTCTTAACCTAATGTACCTATCAAAATGCTTGTTCAGAATTTTTTTAACAATCCGGACGCCAATCTATATCGGAGCCGGAGCTACGACGGTTTTAAAAAATATTTTGGCCTGCTCAGATATTTATGAGCACCCTGGGGCCCGTTTCTCGAACGCTTGTAACTTGTAATACGTGTCTGGAAGTCTCTTTTTAACACTATTAATTAGATAAGGACTTCCGATTGTATTACAAGTTACAAGCTTTCGAGAAATAGGCCCCAGGCCGCTTTGTTATATCTGAGTGCGACTGTCTGGCTGGGCCAAAGGAAGCCCCTCGGTATTTGGATACTTCTATGTACCTAATGTTTTGATTGTCAGAGTAAATACACACTGTTTAAAAGGACATTCCTGAAGTGCTAACTCAATAAAGACATTAAGAAAGTCAGATATAATCCCAGAATCGATCACTATTGTGACAAATTTTATAAATTTTTATTGATATTTATACAAACTACAAATACAAAATTTTATTTAAAAAGTATAACTAAACTAAAACTACATAAAATCTAAAATAAAACTAAATAAAATCTAAAATAAATCTAAAACAGGCCTCTGCGGCATGGTACCCAGGACGCTGGCAGCATTTCCTCGCTGGATTGCCAAACTAATGCGTTGAGCGAGGAAGCTGCCAGCTCTTGGGTCTCCCGTGGCGTCTCTGAGTCTCTTCGATAGGTCTTTGAAGAGACTCAGAGCGCTAGGACCCCACGGACCAAAGGTCTCGACGCCGAAAGGAACGAAATTATATTCGGCGCCGAGACCACTGTATTTTCCCACCTTGGCTTTTTCGGCCGCCTCTGCTGCTGCCGCTGCCCTCGCAGAGGTTCGGTGGAGATGAGACGGGGCTAGCGTGTCTACGCAGGTTGCTTCCCACACCAGCACCCGTCCCATACTCCACGGAACCAAAGACATACCATCAGGTCTCTTGCCGTCAGTTCTGGATATCCCGGTCAGCTCTAAGAGAGCCGGCACACCAACTGACGCAAGAGACCGTCGGATTATGTCATTGAGGGCAGTATGCCTTGAGAAGCGGCCCGCGCTTAGTCGGCAGGAAAGTCCGTGGTGTCCAAGACGGGCAACGTCGATTCCACAGGGGCAACAATGTGGGGCGCAGACCGGGACCCCGAGGCGAAGACTAACTGAAATTTGGAGAGTTTTAGGGTCTAAAAAAGTACCAGTATTTGGGGAGGGGTGCGCTCGGAGCCAGTATCCAGCTTTCGTGGTGCTTACGGCTAGCAGCCTGGCTTGCCCCTCTGTGCTGGATTGGCTGAGAAGGGAGGAAAGGGTTAATTTAGAAGCAATGTCATCCCAGCTCCTTTGAGATTTCGGGTGATCGGGAAAATTTTGACCGGGGCAAGCTATCGACCAAGCATTTTTGGCGTCGGCCAAGCCCGAAGTCTCACAGTTTGAGCGTAGGATTTTTCCCATGAGACTGAACGAGCTGTGGGCTGACGACAAAAAGGTTGGTAAAGCGACACTCGAAATTTTGCGGATCCCTATGCCACCGTACCGTATGAGAAGAGATGCTTGGGTCCAGGACTGCTCGCTTAGCTGAATATTTAAAACCGACTCTAAATTATTTTTGACGAGACAATCTAATTCTGACAAGAGATTTTGATGTTTCCAAAGAGGGCAGCAGCGTAGCACATATGTTAATTTAGGAACAAAAAGACAAAATTTTATAATACTCAGAGCATAATGTGACTTAATCTGTAACAAACGATGAGAATGATTTTGGAATTTGGTAACATAATTTTGAACTAAGTCGGGAAAACTTTCTTCAAAGATGGGAGACCCTAGGAGGTACAGGTTACTTTGGTCGACTATCTTAATGTTAGGCGCTAATTCATTAAATTTTTGTTTTAATTCGTCGATGTTCTCGCAAGAATTTGGGATAAAAAGTTCGCATTTGTTGAAATTTAATTCTAGTCCAATTGATTTAAATTTATTTATAATAACTGTGAGATCTGAAAGTACGGAGTCCACATCACCTCCTAGGGTCCCGTCATCCAGGTACCATACATTGAATTTTGAAGACAAATTTTGAATAATGGGGTTTATAGCCAAACTGAAAATAGCTGGGCCCAGGGGATCGCCTTGTTGGCAGCCGACTTCGGACGACAACTCGTTTGATCTACTCGTCATCGTCTTGACTAGTTTGATCGGTACATCAACTTCGTTGGGTCCGCGTAGCAGTGAAGGAGGTAGTTATAAATTTCGGGAACTATAGATTTTACTTCTGCCAACAAAGCGTCTCTGTCCAAAGTGTTGAAAGCATTTTTAACATCAATTTTTAGCAACACTTCGCACTGGTCGTCGTGAAGGTAAGTACGGAGTGAATGCACGGCGGCTTCACAGCCACCTTTAATGCCAAACCCTAATTGAATTGGTTCAAACACTTTTTGCAATTTTGGAAGAATATGTCGGACAGCAATTTTGGATGCCAGGCGGCGAAGTGTTGCGCCAACGGCAATCGGCCTCACCCCTCCGTCCTTTTTAGTTAAGGCGATTAAATTGGCTCCGTATAACACGGGTACAATGTCTGGGTGAATATTGCCTGCGTACATGGCGTTTATTAATTTAGTGATATGCGTAATCAGCTTTTCACCTGCTTCACCTACTGAAGGGCATGTCAGGTCCTTTAAATGTTGAGGGCTGAGGCCGTCCAGTCCTGCCGCAGAGCCGGATTTGAAAGATAGTATAGCGTTAAATACATCAATGTTTTTAATCTGCAGGCAGGACTCGGTTGGAGGATCGAAAAAATAAGGGATCGCGGGAGCTGGGGGATGTTTGGTCAGTAGGGCCGAAAGAGTATCTGGGTTTTCTGGGGATAGCACGTCACTAGAAAAAAGAAGGCGGGAGGCGCCTTTGAGGTCTCCGTCTATTATTTTATTTTCAATGGCCTTTATATTATTATAGAGTGATGATGTGGAACGTTTAAATGTGATTGGAGGGATAGAATGTAGTGAACAATTATTTGTGTTAATGATATACTTTTATCGTCATGTTTAGCATGTAAAATGTTATACGGAAATAGGAGGAGGTTATGCCAGTCTGCTGGGGTATTAGATTCATGGCATTTTTGTACTATTTGAGCTAAATGAGTAGCAACAGAGATTCGGGCCCCGCGAGGGATACGGCTTACTATTTTTTTTTTACATTGTTTTTGTATTGGCTGAGACGTAAGTGGATAGGTTGGACAGGATCAATGGGTGGCGAATTGTCTAAATTTAGTGGAGGGACATCTTGACTGAGACAGTTACGATGGACTTTAGCTATATGAATGTTAAGACCTCTCCTCGTTTGAAATGATTTTGTGCACAGATTACATGGGTGGTCAGGATTTTGTGACGTGCTATTTCCAGATTGGGTCGCGGCCTGCATAAAATCTTAATAAATAAATACACACCTTAAAAACAAATTCACAGCTTAAAAATGAACTTAAAATACTTATAAAAACGCACAACACAATATAAATAAAAGTCTGTCACGGCTCCTGTCAAAGCTGGCAGCGATAAGGGCGAGGTGCGCCGGTGCGGCCCGTTCCAGCCAGCGCGCCGGCCGGCGGATGCTCGGCTTTTTCACTATTTCGAATCACTATTTGATATTGTGAAGTTATTTATTAGCAAGCAGGCCTCTATTGTTATACATTTGAGTGCATGTTTAGATATTTTTGAGGACCGCGATGTATCTGATATCAACTCTACATGGGCTCTACAATCGTAAAAAGGAATATGTAGGTAATTGCCAAAAAAAAACTCAGTTTGACTGTAGGATTCCAGCGTCTTTATTTAATAATTACTCAAGGCAGTAAGAATACATTTGTCACCACCCCAACTCCTCCTACGGGTGTTGTAAGAGTCGACTAAGGGATTAAAGTATCACTGACCATTCTACAAGATTGATGATGGGCAGCAGCGTCATCATAGTGATTTTTGATTTTTTCATTCTACCTTATATGTAACAGTGGCGTTCAGAATTGTATGGACAATTTATGAATTAATTCATTCATAAACTATCCATGCAATTTAGAACCCCACTGTACATACCTAGGTTTTTTTTTTAACTCTCGGATACTAGTCCTTTAAGCCAAGTCTTTGTTTGATTCATACCTAGGTACTCACCGGTCGAGGTGGAATTCGAAAATGTAATAAATCAATTTGATTGGTTATATCGATGTACTAAAAACGTTCTAATTGACTAGTCAGTTGTTGTTCGGTGAATTAACATATAATTAACATATAATAGAAATGTCACGATTTAGTTTACATCCTTAAACAACAATAACACATGGAATTGTATTATTTTGTACACATTACAAAGTCTATGCAAAATTCCGACGCGTGGTGACGGCAGTAAGAACAATTTGTCACCACCTTAATTCTTCCCGTGGGTGTCGTATGTGTTGACTAAGGGATTGAAGTGTCGCTGACCGTTTATTTATCGAAGATGATGGACAGCAGCGTCACCATAGTGGACACACTACTATGATCGCCAGCCCTCTGTCCAGGCGAGGATCCAGGACTTTTTTCAGGGGGCCTGCCCTATGATATGACAGTATTTTATATGAAATAAAACTATGAAAACGGATAAACTCGCGTATATTAACTAATTTTAACTTCATTCCGACGTTTCGAACACTTTACAGGGTTCGTGGTAGTCTGCGGATGACTGACAATGGAGGAAATTTGATAGATCTACCTCCATCAAAATAAGAAAGATAAGTACAAAACTACCCACAAAGTTAAATATACTAATCCACAGACAACAAATTTTAAGGGTGTACAATGTACATTACATACTGTATTTGAAAATTAAGCTAGTTATTCATTACAAGTATTTTCAGAATGAAGACAAGAGATAAAAAATAAATAATCTACGCCGGTTCTATCCCTACGCCTCTGACTGAGAAGTATTTCCTTCCTTTGTATGATTGTATTGTTAGGAAGGTTTCCCAATATAGTATTTTATACTTAAAACATCACCCAGGCATACCGAAATCCATTGTCAGGGGGGAGTGCAAGTGTCTCCATTGCCTCCCCCCCTTCTGCCTGGCTCAGCGAGGCGATTATGGGCATTTATCGTAGTTTTTTGAAATATTACTTACACACATGATCTCACTATTATTCTGTTGTTAGTAAAATTCGATTTTAAAGTTGTGTTTACCAAATTTATTGTACACTTTGCCACTATGTTGTTAAGATTATTATGTCGAGACCTACATTATGTTTATTTTCTACATTGTGCACATTTACCGACTCTTGTTATTGTCTTACCTATTTTTCTAGCTATCTTTATTTTTCACTTTTTAGCTCGGTTGCCCTGAAAACCAGCGTCGTGTCATCTGACACGACACATGCTGAGTGGCATCCTTTTTGGCCCTCCGGTCGACATTGGCCACTTCCTAATTTGTATCTTTCCAAATTTGTCCACTCTTCAACCTGTCTCTTTCTTAACATGTCCACTTCCAAACTTGACTATTTCCTAACCAGTCCACTTCCAAACTTGACTATTTCATAACCAGTCCACTTCCAAACTTAGCTATTTCCTAACTAGTCTCTTTCCTAATTTGACCACTTTATGATTAAATTTCCTAATTTGACTACTTCCAAAATTGTCTACTTTATAATTTACTTTTTTATCAATATTAAACACGAATAAAATATAATAATCTAACGCCATGTGTACTGTAATAGTACATTGTGTATTAAGGGCGGTGAATAAGAAATTACGAATGAGTGTGAATTAATTTTAACACGAGTTCGTATTTCTTATACCGCCCGTGATACATACAATGTTTTTTAGAGTACACATGGTGTTACTTTACCGCCCTGAGGCTATAATGAGCACTTTTCGTGCCTGCGTCGAAAATTGAAAGGGCCATATGTACTGTAAAACGTCGTACGATACACGTGCGAAGAGGTAATTCGCAACTCGTGTCGATTTAAACCACTCCCTCCGGTCGTGTTTCAATTTATCACGACTCGTTTTAAATTTCCTATTTTTCGCTCTTGTATCGTAATGTACTATTTCATCACATTTGCGAATAAATAATAGTAGATTAGGGAGCAAAATGGTATATTGTATCGAGGGTGAGTAATACAAGAAAAGGCATTTAGGGTTAAGGTATACGAAGGATCGGACCCGACCAATTCGTGCCGTCTAATATCAGCTATAAGTACGCGTTACAAATACCTATACAGGCTGTTTTTTTTTCAACCACTGGTAATGTTTATTCTGTGCGTTGCTACCAACATAGAACTTTGATAACAGGGAACAAAATTCATTTTAATTTTCATTTCTGCCCTGTCAGCAGGGCAGAAATGAAAATTAAAAAAAAAAATCATTCAGAAAGGGAACGAAATGCGGATTTGAAAGGAGCGGAAAAAAGGAGTGTATGTACAAGTTTCTAACGGGTCGGCAACGCGCGTTTGAAACCTGTGGAGTTGCAGGCGTCCATAGGCTACGGTGACTGCTTTTTATCAGGCGAACCGGATGCTTATTTGCTACTCAAGTGTTATAAAAAATCTAGTGTAACGAACTGAAAACGCCTGGAAAAGCTATTGGGCAATGAAAGACCTCATGAAAGGAAACCTACCTCTGTCACTCAAACGTAGAGGCTCATGGATATGTGCATACTTCCAATCCTCACCTACGGTGCTCAGACATGGTCTTTGACGGAAGCTCAGAAGTTCAAACTCGGGGTTTGCCAGCGAGCTATGGAACGCAGCATATTAGATAAAACTACGGAATCGTATCCGGAACTGGGCGTGTCATGTCTACCGTATGCCGGATGATTTACGGGCCAAAATAACCACAGTAGTGGGTGCCCCACAACTCTAATCGGAGACCAGGTAGACCCCGTCGGCGATGGCGGGATAACTTAGACTCATTTTTAAGAGATTGGCCGAATGTTGCACAGGACCGAGAAGAATGGAAATGGAGGAATGGAATAAAAATATGTTCATGACCTAACAATAAATGAAATTAAATGAAATGGAAGAAGAGGGGGAGGCCTTTGCCCAGCAGTGGAACACAATAGGCTAATATAATAATAATAACTTAATAAATCAAATGACATGTACCTTATAGGAAACTGACTATCAAAGAAAAGGACGCTGTAAGAGTGGACAAATTGGGAAGTTAGCGATTCTGGGAATGGACATGTTAGGAAAATACGAATAGGGAAATGACTGTTTAGGAAGTAGTCAATTTAGGAATGTATAAAGTGACAATTCAGAAAAAGGACGATGTTGGAGTGGACGAATTAGGAATTGGACAAGTTTGGAAAGATACAAATTAGGAAGTGGCCAATGTCGACCGGAGGGCTTTTTGGTGTTCAAATCCTTACTGTTTACACTTGTATTAATTGTTCTGTATTGTATGGCAAATAAACCATTCTTATTTATTCTTATTCTTATTAATTTACCTTATAATGCGCATAGGCAATAGGAGAGGCTGTTGTCCAACAGTGGACTAATATAGGCTGATGATGTTTATAAGTATTTATTTAATTTATGTAACGGGCTGTTAAATCGTTATCATACAAACTTTTACTGTTACCTAAGCGTTGCGCTAGCCTTAAGTCTGACCCACATATCCTAGCTATATGTTAAAGCAGAGACCAGCATTTAATATAGACAGGCCTACTACCGCGAACTTCGTTTGTAAATTTCGTGGATTTGTCTCTGTCATTTGAGTAGGCGTCATTAGAGTGACAGAGACAAATATTCGAAATTTGCGGATTTCAAGTGCGTGCTAGGACCGCAGGCTCCAAAATATCATCATCAACATAGATCGTTGATTCATATGCCAAAGTTTTAAACAAGATATTAGACAAATAACATTGCTTACAATAATATAGGCGACAAAATCGTTTAATGTTTTTATTCCCTAAAAAACAAAGACATACAAATAAAGCTTAAAATAGATTTAAACTACATATACACATTTGGCAGACCCTGCCTTGCTTAACGTCATGCCCGAAACGTCAGGATAATATTAAATGTAAGTTTACGCGATTAAGTTAAACAAAAAAAAAACTATTATTCCGAAAAAACAACCTGGCTACAATTAGTATGTTGCCCGCCAAACTGTAGAACAGTTTGTTGGTGGAAACACTCTTATAACTAATTGACCCGTTTGTAGTGAAAATAATAGTGTCATCTATTTCAGTTTACAATTTTGTATTCGTTACCTGTCTTTGGTTGTATATGTTAGTCGACTTAGGCGGGGAAAGTAGTGAGATGTGGTCACATGATTTAGTGTAGTGCTAGACTGTCACCTGCGCGCGCGCATTATAAAAACACTTTTTAAAAACGGCTTAAGCGCCATGGATTTTCAAGGATATCCTTACCTTTAGGATATGCGTAAGTAGGTTTACTATCTGTACGTGATATAAAACAAATTCGCTTCCTCCTGTCTGTGTCAATTTCATGGGTAATAAACTGATAATAACATTTAAATATTAGATATCTTATACAAATATATATATATATATATATCGAAATTTACCAAAACCGGTGCTCAGCTTTAGCGGCTGATGCCTAAATCACTCGGCCACTCCAGCCGGAGTTAAGGCATATTATTTACAGAGTGTTCCACGAGCCACTGAAAACCTTGAACGGGGTGATTTAGTAGGCTATACTGAACAACTTTTAATATGAGGCCAATCACGAAATCTAAAAAAAATTGTCTTTTCCATACATTTTGACCGATTGATCACGACATTTTATATGAAAAAGGCATTTTTTTTTAGATTTCTGGGTTAGCTCCATAGTAAAAGTTATTCAGTTTAACCTACCAAATCACCCCGTTCAAGGTTTTCAGTGGCTCGTGAAAGACCCTGTATATTCAAATGTGTAGGTATAGCTAAACAGTAGTATTAATACATAGTAACCTACTTAAAAATACAACTCAAAAAAATATATACATAACTACATATATTAAACAATTTTTCATCACACTTGCTGTCTAAGCGCGCCATTTCTTGCGCGCGTAGCGGGAGTAATAGAAAATTGAAATTCCCTAGGGAGTAATAGAAATATCAGTATGTCATTTAATGAAATTATGTCTTAAAACTTATTTTTTGGTTGGCAAGTGTGATGAAAAACATTGTATGCATCACGGTCGGTAAGCGGAATACTAACTCGAATCATAAAAGCCCTCCGCCTAATGGCGTCTTCTAACACTCTCGTTAGTAACTCCGTACTTACCTCCCTTGATGCACAATGTACTATTAGTTGTTCCACAAAATCTGATGATAACAGTTTTTTTCTGTTTTCGCAGGATGGATGGGAAGTGAAGTATTATTTAGGAGCTACGAGCGGACACACAGACAGACATGTCGGAAGGCGTGGCTTACAGGAAGCAGCGTGTCTCGCCCTTCTTGAGACAAGTAGGTATTCATTTTACATAGCTAAGAGTAAAGCCTTACATTGAAAGGACTTATATATGCTTAGTTTTACATAAATATGCAGCCGCCTTGTATCATCATCATCATTTTAGAGCAGTTCTTAAAAAGTATTTATTTATTTATTAACGTACCAAAAACATTTTATTTAACGCAGAGTTTCATGTAACTTAACTGCTAAAGCCATTAATGGCTTACTTATAGCCAGAGCTTAACAGACATAATTATTACTGCTAAGGCACTGGTCTCACCGCGAGCTACTAAGCTATGAACTATCGGCTATAAACACGGACAAAAGATACGCACTCCCGTGTAAAAAAACGAGACACGGCGATACTCGCCCGGCGGTGATAGCTGATAGCTGGGCGAGTATCGCCGTGTCTCTTTTATTTACACGGAAGTGCGTATCTGTTGTTCGTGTGTGTATAGCCGATAGCTCATAGCTTAGTAGCTCGCGGTGAGACCAGTGCCTAAATGCGTGGGTTACCGTTTTCCCATATTCAATTGTTTAAAAAAAACCTTTTTTCAGTCGCTAGCTGTCAGTGGTGTGGTTTTATACATGATCGGGACCGGCGCGAACATCGCGTTCCCCGGCGTGTTACTGCAACAGTTGCGCGAACCAGACTCCGTCCTGCAACTGACCGACGAACATGAGTCCTGGATAGGTAAGTGTAGACACTAGTAATAGTAGTCTAATGTACATGATCGGGACCGGCGCGAGTGTCATGTATCGCGGACCAGACGCGACGGTTTTCAAAAAAGGCTATTCAAAAGCGACGGTTTTCAAAAAAAATGTTTGGAGAGTCTATGAAAGTTCAATAGTTTTTCTTCGCAGGAACGCACCGACCACGATTGAGCGCAGCTTTGTTTAAAATAAACTTTTTAGTACAGATGGTGCTTTTTTTAGGCTCTTGTGCGAGAAGTGTGTCATTTTACGTCAGGTCCAAAACTTCGGAGGGCCATCTGCACTAAAAAACGTCGTACGAGACACATGCAAAAACGAAATTCGTAACTCGTGCCAATTTAACCCTGTCGGTCGTCTTTTGAAACATCGCCACTCGTTTCGACTTTCATGTTTTTCGCACTTGTGTCGTAATGTACTATTTTATTGCATTTAATTACCTAATAATAATGACAATTATTTAAAACTTTCTTCGATAAACAAAATAAAATCAGTCAGTAGAGTTCTGGCAACTTTGAATTGTGAAACAATTCAATACAATTTATACAATATTTTGTCCTTTCAAAAAATATATCTTGGGACATCTTACTTCCACGTCTTCTTCACACCTTACTACCACCCAGTCCCACGGTAAGCTCAATTAAGGCTTGTGACGTGGGTACCAAGCGACGATATACATATAATAGATAGATACGTACAATGTGCCCATGAGAAAGGGAACAATTTTAACAGCGGGTTTTTGACCAAATTTGAAGTTAAAAATGTCGTATAAAGTTTGCCGGATTCCGTCTATTTTAAGAGAAAATGTTTTTTTAAACCGTTTCTGACTTTTATGCAAAGCATTTTAGGTAACGATATTGTTACTGTGTGGTCTTAGTCTTGTCACACTTGTGTCTTGTCACGTTGTGTCTATTTTATGTAGTGAGTCATTCGAAATACCAAAAAAAAAAACAATTTTTTGCGGATTTTACCAAAACTCATGTAACATTTTTTAGTCCCAAAAATATTCTGTTCAAATTTTTCCCTTTCCTCACGGGCACCTTGTATAGTAGTACGGTCAAATCGTACATAATTTTTCCCTAAACTCGCAAATTAAGTAGTATCGCTGCATTTTTGGTATGTTGTTTAGACACCATAGGACAGTATAAAACCATATTTTGCAAGCAAATAAAAGTTGTGCTGGCTGGGTAGTACGTGAAAAACTGCGAAATTAATTCGACCATTTTTTAGTTTCTGATTTTTATTTAAAAAACCTTACGTTTTTTGATATCATATGTGAATCCCGGCGAGGGCATTATTTGTGTATTTATTTATCACAAATATTTGTTCCTTGGTCATGGTTGTCTATGTACTTATTTAAGTATCTATTATATATATCGTCGCCTGGTACCCACATCACAAGCCTTAATTGAGCTTACCGTGGGACTAGGAAGATGGCGCTGCCGTCGCAATAACTACTGCTCCCGCGTAATCTAATTAATAAAATGTTAAAAGTGACTCTAAACAGTGAAAAGTGTGATTTATGTGATAAACTAATGTGCAAACGATAACAATAAATGTTATCTTGCAAAACTATTGTGGTATAAAGACTGTGGAATAAAAACAAGTGTTCAGTTACAATACGTTTGCTACATATCGGACTTTATAGCGGTTACTTCAATAATACTATTCTAATTTCTTTACGACAAATAAAAACAGAGTTCAGTTACATACAAAAAGCAATAACTTTTAACTATAAACGTGAAAATATCTATTAAATTTGCAATTCATAACTGCCGCCAAATGACGCTATGCGGTCATTGAACTTTAGCAGAAACTTTGCAAAAATAATGAATAACCATCATAAAGACTTATCGAATCACTTTTTAGTGCAGTGTAAATTTAATTCATGTGTATGAACTTTATTTAAGTCTCATTGTTGTGAATGAGGGAAAAGCTCTCGAGAAATTCCGTTAAAAACTTTTTACCTATTGCCGCTCGACCTACGTTACCATGGCAACCACGCCACGTAGCATTACAGTTATCATTGTTATCAACATTTTCTAAAGTGTCCAACAAAGTGTTTATTAGAGACTTATAAAAGTGGAAAAATACTAGTTTATTTCAGTGCAAATAATTAAATCAATATCATATTATGATTTATTTAGAAATACTTTGTTTGCTTTCTTTGAGTACAGCGCCACCTTTTGCCGAATAGCAGCATACAGACCGAGCGTACGCCATCTGTTGATGAATAGTCGATTACTTTGAACAGAACTTGTTGTATATTTCTTCCGTAAGATGGAGTCAATATGCATAAAATGCGATAAAGATATTACCGATAAATATCGTTTATTATGTCTAACGTGTAAAAAATCTTATCACATGGAATGCACACATGTGACGATAAATCGGTTTAATTTAATGGATAAGGACAAGAAAACATTCACGTGTCAGAAATGTATGTCCAATTCGGAAGTAAACCTTTCTTCTCCTAACTTCCCGCATAATAATGTTACAATTCGCAAGAGATATAAAATAAATGTCGAGACAGAAAATTCCTTTTCAGGATTATCCGAGGATGAATATGAAGACGCCTCTCTTTCAAAGACACCTGAAATAAATCGACAATACCGTGATTTGCGTTTAAGTACCAGTCTTACGCTTCAGGAAATGTCTAAGGAAATAAGTGAGCTCAAGGAAAGATTACATTCTGCTGACACGGAAATTGAACACTTATTGTCTATAAACAAAGCACTAACCATGAGATTGACCGAGTGCGAAAGTAAACTAAACAATTTATCTCCCGCAAGCAGCTCGAGTTCTAAAATGAATCAACCCGCTAAAAATATGGTGAACGTAGTAAAAAGAACCAAGTCAGACTTAACATCTTCACCAAAAGGAAAATTACAGGAATTGACAACGAAGAAAGCCAAGACAGGCGCCACTGCCCGTCCTTCGTATGAAGTCGACGCTCCAGCGCCGCCTGTTGAGCAAAATGAGAAACAACCACTGGAACCCACACAAGTCCCAAGTTCTACATGTAATCACACGCCACCGACACCCTCAAAGCAAACGGACAGCACTGGAAAGAGACACATTTTTCGTAAACAAAATACAAATTCTTCTATATATGACAACCAGTTTCAGGACGATTTTGAATACAGAAATAGACTTGGCTTACCTAAGAGGAAAATAATTATACTAACCGA
Source organism: Thaumatotibia leucotreta (assembly GCA_025490895.1). NCBI lineage: Eukaryota > Metazoa > Arthropoda > Insecta > Lepidoptera > Tortricidae > Thaumatotibia > Thaumatotibia leucotreta. The sequence goes on along the minus strand of JALPQI010030611.1, from coordinate 153,870 downwards.
TCAGCAAGGAAAAAACTTAGGGTCACAACTGAATACATTGTATGGACCTTATTTCCAAATAATTTGTTATTCAAACCCTGGAGCCGACACAAGCAAAGTGCTTGAATCACTTCCGAATGGATCACCGTTGAGCAATGATGACTTCCTGATTATTATATCTGGAACCAACGATAAAAATCCTAGCAAATTGTTTGCCAATTTGTATTATCTTATGCAACGTATTATACATGTAAATGTAATTGTATTAGAAGTGCCATATAGTCAGTACCTAAATGAACGCCCGTTGAATAATATGCTTAAGTCTATTGTTGAGCAATTTGACCACTGTACATTTTTACCATATGATCATAAACAATTCCGTGAATTAAAAAATTATACAAAACTAAAGCAATTAGCAACAAGGATAATTCACCAAATAGCTTGCACCATGTATACAGATTCTTATCAGTTACAACTCCTACAACGTAATATAAACATACCTAAAAATACATATCCAGTACGAGAGAACAAAATGGCCGCCCCTCTAGAATCAGCACATACCGATATCAATATTTCAAATAAAACTGGAAACCAAATATCAGCTTCCAAGAAGTTTTTTCGTCACAAATCCTTCTAACTACATTTTATCACGCCAGAAACCCAACCCAATAGCTGTACGAAGTAAAAATAGTAATAAGTTTATGATTTTTCATCAAAATATATGTGGATTATTAAGTAAATTGGATATTTTGGAAATAACTCTTACTGAATTCCAAAATAAATATCAAAATATTGATGTTCTATGTTTTAGTGAAACGTTTGTAAAAAAAAACTCGGAACTAAATATTAAATTAAATAATTTTAAGTTAGTAGCTTCATATTGTAGAGAAAAATGTAGGGGAGGTACAGCAATACTGGTCAGAAAGGCCTTGGAAGTAAAATCAGTAGAGATTGCACCAAAGTTGGCGTCTAACTTTTATTTTGAATGTTGTGGTATTGAAATTACAAGCATACATTTAATAATTATTACAATTTATAGAATACCACAAAATACTCAATCACATCACGGTATCTTTCTTTACAAGCTTGAGCAATTGCTTCAATATCTGTATCTTAAGTATAAAACGAAAAAGATAGTTATTTGTGGTGATTGGAATATTGATACACTTAAAAATAATACAGTTACGAAAGACTTATCCAGTTTGCTAAGAAGTTACAATTTTGAGATGCATATTAATACACCAACGAGGATAAACACTTGCATAGACCAAATTGCTAGCAATATGCGTAGGGTTATATCTAATACACATAATCTTGAATTATCGGATCATGACCAAGCACAAACAATTACCCTAGATATTAATAAGGTAAAAGCGTGTACTACCTGGTTCGAGTTCAAAAGGGATTATTGCTCTGATAATAAACGAAAATTTTATGATTGCATAAAGGCTCTTTCTTTCAGTGATATTTTGAGCTCGAGTGACGCTAAGGAAGCGTTTGACTCTTTTTATGACCTATTAAAGCTCTTCTATGACTTATGTTTTCCCATAATTCGAGTCAAAGCTAACACTAGTAAAAAAAGAATTAAATGGCTATCTAAAGGTATACGAAAGTCATGTCTAGACCCCGGTATCGGAGGTGCAAAATGGTAGCTGTCAAGTTCTTAGGGATGGGGTAAAAATATTTGTGATGTCGATAATTAAAATTACATATCGATAAATTTTCTTTACCATAACAATAAGATAAGATTTTAATTAAACGCCCCTATTTACGATATAAAGTAGGACTATATAATTACAAAATCAACATTTATTTAATGTTATGTAACATCGCCATACTTTTTATTGAGGCAATTGTCGATGAACCTTCTGAAGTGTGTGTTACAACTGCCGAAAAACTTAAGCAGATCTCGGTTACAGTTTAATTGGTTTTAATTTTTTTTCTTTTATATGAGTGTTTTCATACAAGATTGAGTTGCAATGCAAGATATGCAAGATTACAAATATTGGAATGGAATATCCTTTATTAAATAATCAATATTAGTAGAACATACGTTGTTGATTTTCTCTTGATGGCAATTCGACTCCATGTGCTTTTTTATATTCCAACATCTGGAAGTGATTTATTTATTTATTTATTAAAACAAAAGTTTACATGACATTACAGTTAAACACCAATGCGTCATGAAACTAAAATTATACAATAAAAAAAATAGAATACAAATACAAAATAGAACATAGAAATTAAAAAAAAACACATTAATTCGATTTATGATGTGTAGGTATCCTGCAAATTGTATATTAAATGTTTTTCATTAATTTTAGAAGTTCAGGGTGTGACTCCACTTTCTATTGTATAAAATATTTTAGGCGAATAGACTCGTAAACACGGCTAAATAATCGAAGACATCGTTGTAAGATGACTTTGACTATCTATTGACATAAATAATTTATTATAAGTATTTAATATCTCAAAAGTTTTTATTCAATGTTGTGCACCTCGAAACATAATAAATGTAATAGCAACCAGAGATTTGTATTGTAATAGTAATGATTTATATATTAAATGTTAATTATTATCATAGATTCCAAAAAAAGGGATACAAATAAATGGTCCTTGTACATAAAAAAAATAATTGTACAAAAAATCGAGTATCGATATCGACATCACAAAATGTGTTTACCTATCCCTAAGTAAGAACTTGACAGCTATCATTTTGCACCTCCGATACCGGGGTCTAGTCATGTCAGATAAAACGTAATATACTTTTCCAAAAAAGAATGAACGGGTCTCATACTAATATTAATCAAATACCTCTTAAAACGTATAGTAAACTTCTAAAAAAGTGTATAAATAAGTCACAGCAAATCAGTAATAATAAATATATAGCTGGTAATAAAAATAAATGTAAAGCAACTTGGAATGTAATATCATCTCAAGTATCTAATTTGGACCTTACAAGTAACATAGACTACTTAAAAGTTAATGATAATATATTAAATAACCCTCAAGATATATGTGACATACTCAATAACCATTTCATCGAATTAAACAATATTAATAAAATATCAAATAGTAATATTTCAAAAATTCATGTAGATTTTAGTCCCCATAGCATATTTTTAATGCCAACTGATAGTAAAGAGGTTTATAAACTTATTATGTCACTAGGAAATACTAAAACAGCTGGTATAGATGATATATCAACTGAACTTGTAAAACTAACGGGATTATTTCTAAGCATACCGCTTGCTCATGTAATAAATCTATCATTTAGTCAAGGGTATTTTCCGGAACAGCTTAAAATTTCCATTATAAAACCGCTGTTTAAAAAAGGTGAGCGCGATGATATAAATAATTATAGACCAATCACAATTGTGCCCATACTGTCCAAAATAATAGAAAAAGCTTTTTATGTCAGACTTAATAATTTCCTTTCAAAACATAACATTTTACACCCTGATCAGGACGGATTTCGTAAAGGACTAAATACTGAGCTAGCCTGTTTTGAATTTATAAAATACGTGACCGAAAGTATTAATAATAAGTTACCAGTTATGTCAATATTCCTTGACATGACTAAAGCTTTTGATTTAGTAAATCACTCAAAGCTTCTTTTGAAATTGGACGCTTATGGCATCAGAGGTAAGGCAAATGATTGGCTCAAATCTTATTTATATAATAGGCAACAATGCACTGAAATCCAAAAATACGTTGAAATTGACAACCAAATTAATAAAATTATATACAGGTCACCTCTGCGTACAATGGTTTCTGGAGTACCTCAGGGGAGTAATTTAGGCCCTCTACTCTTTTTGACTTTCATCAATGACCTCCCCAAAGCCACAAATCCAAAATCTATTCTCTTTGCCGATGATACAACGATCATAGTAAAATGCCAAGATAAGGATACATATGAAACTGATATTAATAGAGCCTTAACAGACATGAATAACTGGATAGTTAATAACGACCTTCTTATTAACCTAAGTAAAACGCATTATCTACAATTTCATTCATATGGAGCAAATCCTCCGCAACTCGATATTAACATTAACAACATTTCAATATGTAAATCGGATAACATTAAATTCTTAGGGATAATTCTTGATACGAATCTAAATTGGAAGAACCAAATTAATTCTGTTTGCTCAAAACTTGACCGTTTCATTTTTGCTCTAAGAAAATTACGCAATTCTGTTTCTCAGGAAGCTGCTCTCACTGCTTACCACGGTCATGTTTCTTCTATTCTCAACTACGGCCTTATTTTATGGGGTAATTCCGTTGATGTGGAAAGGCTATTTAAACTTCAAAAAAAATGTGTCCGTGCGATATGTAATGCGTGTATAGATACTAGTTGCAAGCCGTTATTCAAACAGCTTAACATCCTACCCCTTGCTTGTATGTATATACAGAAAATTTGTATTTTTTCAAAGCGATACACAAAATACTTCCCAAAGCGATCTGATATTTGTACAGTAAATCCAAGGGAGCAATACAAATATATGTTACATCAGCCACGTTGTATGACAGATATTTACAAAAAAAATGCATACAACATGGCTATTAAAATTTATAATAAGTTACCTGTTGAAATACAAGCCCTTGAAGGGAATGTATTTAAGAGAACCTTACATAAATGGTTATCTGAGAGGTGCTTTTACACCGTTCAAGATTTTATGGCTCATGACTCATGACTTATAAATGAGTACATTGTACTGTAGGTTTTATTGTGTTATAAAAATTCTGTAGGTATAAATAATAACTTTATTTACATACTGTTTGTCTAACTTTTTTTTTGTATTTTTCATTTCACTTACTTACACATCCTGTTTTTATGTTATAAGTAAAATTTCTTATACTGTTCTATAAATTTGTTGCTAAAATATTGTTTTTTCAACATGTATTTGCATGCTGTACATTTACAGCTGGATAAGGCGAACCACTAATGTATACTTGATGTATGAACACCTATGTATATAACCCTTTTCTGCAAATAAATCATTCTTATTCTTATTCTTATTCTTATTCTTTGTGTAAGATGTCCCAAGATATTTATTTATTATTATTATTATCACGTACGTCCGTTTGCCCCCTACGACATAAAAAGGGTCGGCACCCTTTAAAAGTTCGTAGACATCTGTACGTCACTCGTCTCTCGAACCACGCAATTTCGTCAAACAATCTTCTGATTAGAGCTCAACCACTGATATTACCGGATTCTTTCACTTGTTTCTTTATAAGAATAAGAGGCAGTTTGAACGCTGAAATGATGTGACCGACGATTGACAGTGTCGTGACGTCAATGCAGGTCGTGCGAAGTTCATTCTTGAAGTGGCAATGTATAAGTTGTTGAACATTCTCAAAATTGTCTAAAATTACTGGAAATTTTCATTAGAACATTCTCATGCAACTTGCCATTGAATTTAAGGACTGCTTTTGGGAGCAACTATGTAGTGGACGATCGTGACATTTGACGCTTGAGTCACTTTGCAAGTATCGGTAACGTTAGGTTTTACTCAGTCAAAGTCAAACTATTCTTTATTCAAGTAAGATTATTAATAAGCATTTTCGAATCGTCTGACACAATAACAAGGAAAAAAGTCTACCGGTTCTAACCCTACACCACTGTCCTGAGAAGAACCAGTAAGAAGGGTATACTTTAAGGTCGATAGCAAAAAAATCGTACATAATTAAAGGCCTTTAATGAAAACAAAATTTAACGTCATAATTTTTGTGTTACGAAGTTATATTTTGTGTAACTACTTTTGGAATTGAAAAAAAAACGACACATTAAAATTTTGTATTAGCGATCAACAATACCTACCTATATCTTGTAAATGTGCTATGTAACCCCTCTACTGCTGTCGAAGGTTTGTACATATTTTTATGATTAACTTTCGTAACACAATTGACGCGATTGTGTTTTTTTTTAATAAGGCCTGCAATTATGTACAAATTTGCAATCGCTGTGTTATATTATGAGTGTTAACAATTGTAACTCTAACAAACGCCTTCCTTAACGAATAGTGCAGGCGTTTTCTTTTCTTATTTATCGTTCTTTGACTCAGGCTTCTGTGGGTACCCATATAAATCGGTACATTTAATCTAGATAGAAGCAGTAGAAGATTAGATAAAACACTTTTCTGGTTTTCTTTTATTGTGACTTTTTCGCTTAGTCAAGTCATGGGTGAAGTTAATTTTACTGTAGGTATTTTTTTATAATAGTTTAATCGCCGTTTAATCAGAGTTCTGCTTCAATTTCAATAAAAAAATACTTTACCCATTTCAATACTGGAAAAACACTTAGAACATACAGTTTATTGAATGGATACCAATTTTTTTTTTCATTGAACTTTAATGCTAACCCCAATTACCTATAATTATCAACCATTTAAAGGGTTCTGAAGCAAAATGGAACTCTTATGGATTCGTCACCTGTGTCGGTTCGTATGTCACTGCCATTCTACGAAACTATAAGAACCATACCGTCAAAATGTGGTACGTTGATGTATTCCAAGAGCCGGATTAAAATTTTCACAGAAAAATAGTAAAAAGTTTTGTATTGGTTCCACATCTGAAACTTGTTTTTTAAATTCCTTCTTCCTATTCATCATCATCATCATCATCATCAGCCTATGTTAGTCCACTGCTGGACGTAGGCCTCTCCTATTAACTATGCGTATAGACGGATTAGGAGGTAAATGCCCATTCTTCCTATTCAAGAATGTGTAATTACACATGAAATTAAAAGAGTGCCTTTTCTTCCAGCATCTATCCTGGGCCTCGCCCTGATTTCCGGCATCGTGACGGCCCCACTCTGTCTCCAGCGGCTGGGGAGACGGCTGACCAACCAGCTCAGCACGCTGCCCTCGCTGGGGGGATGGGCGCTGATGGTGGCCGCTGGTGGGCCCACCGCTCTACTGATCAGCAGGACTTTACAGGCAAGCGCGTTTTACCTAGAGACTACTCATTTACAGGAGCCTCCTCCTTCTGCCATCGCTTTACATGGCCTTTCCATCTTTACTACCTACCTACTTAGGTTGATAGTTCACAATCGTGTGTTTAGAAACTTATTTTTTATTATTTTCATCTTCACTAGTTAAATCGTTGGCATTCTACGAACAAATAAAACATGGAAGCTGCACGCCATTCAAAATTGCCTTCGGTTTAGAATTTTAGTTGACAACTGTCACCCTCTCTTCAATGCATCACGGTAATGAATATCAATGTCAACCTATAAAAACTTAAACTGCCATTTAAAAATAGTTGTGATTGGTCCATCAAAGTTTTGATTGGCTATATTCTATAAACATTGTCAAAGATGTTGCGCCGAAAAATGCGCGGTGTGAAGAAAAGCGTCCTGCCCATCTTGGCACAATTGAACAATTGTTTTTGGGACCATTTTTGAGCTGGCGTTCGACGTCCATGTTATATATGGTCGCAGTTGGCATTCTTAACATGTGTGCTTCTCTAGAGATTTCCTCATTCAGATTAGGTCCTAAAGCTCAGTACAGTCAAGGGCATTCATATATATATATACACTTCTCCATACTGATCCCTTACAAAGGTGTCTATATATTAATGCACTCGACTGTACACATGCCTCCAAAATATTATCTCCGGACAGACGGACCAACTACCACAAGGCTCATGCGTGGCATTCAAAAACATGTTTATTTTAGACGTGACGTACTTGTAGTTTAATGTACAGGTACAACAGTTCTATTCATTTAGTTTAAATATTACAGTTAGAAAGAGGGTGGAATTGTTTGATGTCAAAAAAAACTTTTTATGAAAAATGTTTCAGTAATTTAGGCAAGAAAGGGAAACAGATTCTTTCGCATTTATTCATAGAGTACATTGATTTGGAATATATAAGTGGATCCTCAAACAGCTCAAAAAACTGGCCCCAAAAAATGGGCTGCAGAAGTAAATATTGCGGTCCTTTTGCTCCGCTATTCAGTTCTGACAGTTGATATTTGGTCACCTTACGGTATAGCATCATTATTCCTTAAACATAAAAAGTTTCTACTATTTTGCGGTGTTGTTCGCAAATTTGACACTTATTGCTCACTTCACAAAGTTTTTTATTCTTTGAGTTTTTTTTATTATAGTTTATTGTAAGTGAGCGTTATTTTAGCTTCAACTGAAACATGATAGAAATGACTTTTAGTGCCACTTTTCTTGGTTTTTTTGTTTGGCCCTGTGCGTCCATTTATTATTTAATGTCATTGATAGAGTATCTATAATAATAGTAGGGATTGACATATATTTTAAATACAAACGGGTCTTAATCGCGTAAACTTACGTTTAATTATATTCTGACGTTTCGTGCATAATTGAACGTCAGTTCAGGCGATTAAGACCCGTTTGTCTTTAAAATAAGAATGATAATCGGGAAAGTTTTAATCAATATAGGGATTGACGTAGATTGGAAAATCAAGAATAGAAATTCCGAAATGGTCAACTGATTGGACTCTATATTTTAATGGACCGCAATTGAGTTCCTACATTTGCATCCCGTGACGGGTTCTGGTCACATGAATGTAATTGTATCGATGTTCTTAATTTAAAAGCTGATCGGGACAATTTGATCCCATCAGGGCAGAAATAACATATAACAAATTTTCATTGTCTTGTTGCGTAAATATACTTAATGGTGATAGGTATTTACGAGTACATGTTGTTATTGAAGACACAGAGACGAGAGAGGACAGATGTTTTGCTTATTTCATTTTAATTTTGGCATGATTACGTGATTACTTTATTTATAAACGAAATATGTCAAGTAAAACACATAAACATATATACAGTCATCATCATCAGCCTTTCTCAATCCTCTACTGGACTAAGGCCTATCCTATTAGCTATGCGTATAGACGCATTAGGAGGTAAATGCCCATATGCGCCATCAGCCTTTCTCAATCCTCTACTGGACTTAGGCCTCTCCTATTAACTATGCGTATTAGGAGGTAAATGCCCATACTCGCCACGCTGGGCAAGCGGATAGGCGATCACAGTAATGTATCCACTATGATGCTGCTGCCCGTCAATCAAATCAAAAAACAGTCATCGAGACTTCAATCCCTTAGTCGACTCTTACGACACCCACAGGAGGAGTTGGAGTGGTGACAAATGTATTCTTGCTGTCGTCATCACACGGCAAACAGTACCTACGGCATCAGTAGTGCATGCATCTAACAATAAACCTTAATATTCCAGGGTTTCGGAATGGGTCTCCAAGCCGCGGCGGCGCCGGTGTCCATCGCTGAGTACTCCTCGCCCAAGCTGCGCGGCGCCTTCCTCGCTACCATCGCCTTCTCCTTCGCCACCGGCATGCTGTTCGCCCACGTCTTTGGCACCCTGCTTTACTGGAGATCCGCTGCCATCGCCTGCGGAAGCGTCTATGCTGTGTCTCTGATACTAGTCTCTTTATCACCTGAGACACCACCCTATTTAGCCTCCAGAGGCAAGTTTAACCAATGCAGAAAGAGCTTCCGCTGGCTTCGAGGGCATTACCATGACTCTGAAAAGGAGCTAGAAGTTTTACTGAACAGCCAAAGACTGGGAACCACTGAGACAACAGTAGGAAAGACCAGACTGCAACTCTATTTGGAAATAGCGAAGAAACCCGAGTTTTATAAACCGACTCTCATCATGATGTTCATGTTTGTACTCTTTCAGATATCAGGCATGACTGTTGTACCGTCTTATACTATTCCAATGATGAATGAGGTAACTGATGGAGCGATAGAAGCGAATACTAGCATGTTGATGGTTGACGTTGTCAGGTTTGTCACTTCGATAATGGCTTGCGTTGTCGTGAACAAACTGAGCCGACGTTGTGTGCTTTTTATAGGCGTTGTAGTCAGCGTCGTGTCTTTATTCATGACAGCGCTTCTGCTATATCTTAGAGACTTCGGTTATATTACAGAGGAGTACAAATGGCTGCCAGTTATACCAACCTTGACGTATATATTCGGAAAAACGCTTGGGATCCTGCCGATTCCTTGGGCTATTGCTGGTGAGATCTTCCCATTGGCGTACAGGAGTTTGGGCAGTGGTATTTCTGGTATGTTCCTCTCCATCATGTTCTTTGTCGTTGTTAAAACTGCCCCGACATCTTTCAAGCAGATTGGCGTTAGCGGCACATTCTTAGTTTACGGCATGTGTATCGCGTTCTGTGGTGCTTTTCTCTACTTCCTCCTCCCAGAGACAAGAGGCAAAACGCTTTACGAGATTGAGTGCCACTTCAAGGGCATAGACTCCAGACTTCCAGACAGCAGCGAGAAGGATAAGATGCTGGAACTGGATACCCTGGAAGAGGGTTGATGGGGAGAACGGGAGAATGAGGAAATGCTCTGCCGCTTTAAGCTGGCTCCGTAGATAGAGGTGAATGATCTTGTGAACGTTAGTTTGAATACTTTTATTGTAGATTTAGGGTAAATGTTTAGTTTTCAATAGTATGGCTTCAGCATCAACACTATCATGGAATTAAACCTCTATTTAAGTTAATAGTCATGAACGCTAAAATGGTTCTGTTAATTAGATAGTCGAGAATTACTTAATGCACTGATTGAAGCAGCTGATTGAACAAACGAACAAATCTGGATTATCTTTATGGTGACTCTACTTTTACCCTTAAATCTATATGAAATAAAGTATGAATCTTTTAATTTTGTTTTTGATATTTCCTACTACCTTATTCTCAACATAAAAAATAACTGTAGACCATCAAAGAAGTTTTTTTTACCTTCTAACGTAACAGAATGTACCTTTCGCGCTTATATCCATGATTTCAAATAAATCATTTATTAACAAAGATATAGTAACATAAAACATAATTTAAAAATAAATAAATGATTAGAATAGGACAGCATTCTTAATCCTCCACGATTGGACGAAGAAAGAAGAACCATCTTAGACCTCCAGACCTTTATTTACATTATAGATGTGATCTAGATATTAATTGGCTTAAAGGTTAAAGGTTTTGGCTTAAAGGTAAGTTAAAGGTTCGTTAATCGAGATAATGACACTTAAACCACATTTGACGTGAGAGGGAGGCATTAGATAAAATACCCTGAGCATGGAACATATAAATAATAATTACCAACATATTATGTTGGTATTGGTAATGATATTTAGTGTTTAAGTACAACCCCACAGACTTCAACTTACTGTCGTTTGACTGATGATAGTAAACCTAATTGCAAAGATGATCAAATAAGTTCATCTTAAGAGTGTTGCTTACTATTACTGCAACAACTGCAATATCAAGCTCTCGATAACTTATCTAGATGTTTTCGATAGGGTACTAAAACAAGAGCAGAATATAACTCAAATTTATTGTTTTAAAAAAACAAGTAACATAGTCAATAAATAAAGTATTTTATGTAGGTACAATAATTTATAATACTTTTATGTTTATAACAACACAATGATTATTAATTCCTATAATTTGATAATTTTCTACCTAAAAGTTCTTGGTATTATTATATTAGTCATTACATTTACGATCATAAATTACATGCTGTTTCGTCAGTTCTATTTGCTCTGTGTCCCATTTGCTGGCGACATAATAAATCTTCCTGATTAGAAGGGTCGGCAGCGCGCATGTGACACCTCTGGGGTCGTAAGCAGCTGACAGTCTAGAGTAGTTGCTTAACATCAAGATGTACGTGTTTGTCACCTATGCTATAAAAGCAGATGAATTCGGAAGTTTCCGCGAAAATACGAAAGCGAAAGATTATTACCTACTACAATACATCTCACGCAATTTTGTTGAATCTGTATACGGGACAATTTCCGGCAATCGTCTTTAATATGAAATTAAAGCTTTTCAACTGTATTTACAATAGCTGTTCTGGTATTCCAGTCTTAATGAAGAATGATTTGGGAGCTGTACCGACGCATCAACATCTTCCCGTTGAGTGGCTCCGACTCTCTTCTCTCATCATGAGGAGATTTCCCTCTCAATTCATCCTCGATCTCCTGAAGGGTTCTGTCCTTTGTCTCCGGTAGAATAAACCAGATGACGCTAAGACAGTAGAACACCACCCCGCCGTACACGTAGTAAGTAAATGGAAGGCCTATTGCTCCAGTCAAAACTGGGAAACACTTCACGGCTAAAAAGAAATTTAAAGACAAAGGTAATGTTCCTATACCGCCACCTAACCCTCTGTATTCAAGAGGGAATATTTCTCCAGAAATTGCAAACGGTACAGATGATATTCCAACAGTTAAAGAAAACATATACATCCCTATTAAAAATATAGGAAGGTACTGATTCTTCAAAAAGCCAGGCAGGTGTTCTAGCCAGCCATGCTGCTTTGCTAACACATATGTACCCTTACTTAGATATGCAGTCACGCAAATGAATCCCATGCTGAAGAGAACCGTTCTTCTTTTACATTTTTGCATGACAAATACAGCTAACACATTACAGACAAGTCTCTGACAGTCTAGAAGAACCATGAGGAGAGAGGCGTTGGCTTCAGGACCAACGACCTGTCTGATGATGTCCGTTGCGTAGGAGCTGATGACGTTGATACCAGCGAACTGGAATAGGGTGTACAAGTGGAACATAATAACTACAGGTTTATAAAATTCTGGTTTCTTGAAAGATGTTCCCAAATATCTGAAGAATCTTTTAGTTTTTGTGCAAAAAGACAGTTTCTGACCCGCCACGCTGGATTTTCGAACCATCTTCTGAGCTGAAATCATATGTTCAAGCTCGTCTTCTTGTTCTGGCCCCTCGCCGCGTAACCACGTGAAGACTTCTCTGCTTTCTTTGTATCTTCCTTTAGCTATTAGCCACGACGGTGTTTCTGGGGTGAATATGATCATGTTCAAGCTCGTGAATGTCAAGAAAGAGCAAAGAAGAGCGGTCTGCTGCCAACTCAAAAATGTTCCAATAGTATGCGTGAACATGACCCCAATGGTCAACGATAAAGACACGCAAGTTAAGAAGGCTCCTCTGTTCTTTGGGTCTGTCATTTCACTGATAATAATCGATCCTAAGGGCCCTAGTATGCCCATAGATATGCCCTGTAAGAATCTGGCTAAAATAATGGCTTGGACACTCTCGGCGAGCAATAACAGGAACCATCCTGTCAAGATAGGTATCGTGGAGATAACGTGGCATTTCTTTCGGCCGATTAGATCCATGAGCGGTGTCACAATGATGTTGCCGATAATAAGCGCGAAGCCGATGATGGAAGCTGAAAAGAAAAACAAAATATTTAATTGGTTGTCATATCTACAGCGTATTAGGGAATGCTTTTGACAATTTAATCTAAAGCCGATAAAGATTGCCAAGATTCAGATAATAATCTCTAGGCAAGCAAATAAATGCATGACCTAATGGTTACAATCTTACAATTGAACAAACAGATAAGGTGTCTCGTAATTATTGCTGGCCTTGAAAAATCTACATAGGTCGTATTAAGCTTAAACAGACTTTATACTGTCGCTAGTCCTATTTATCTCATTACCTACATATTTCTTTTATTGACATAGCCCTGGCTTTAGCATAGGTACTGCACTATGTAGAGAAGAGAAGGGTTTACAGCTACACTAACTATAAAAAAGTACCGAAAACTGCTGCCATATAGTACTCGTATAGCCATCAACTGTTCCATACAGTAGAGACTTCCTTATTTTATGATCTCAACATCATTTATTTTATAAGATATTTTTAATAACACTATCACAAAATATCTATTTAGGATAGAATAATTATCGCGGTCAAGGTCGCGGGAACCCGCTGGAAGCAAGCAACGCAGAATCGGTCATATTGGCGATCATTGGGGGAGGGTCAATCGTAAACGAAAGCTACCTGTCTTTGTCGCACTATATGAAAGAATGACAGAAAGGGAAAACTACGATACGTTACTAAGCGTTAGCGATTGGCAACTTGGCTAAGCATCCTGATGCGTTCAGGTAGTGTGAGGTTAGTGGGAGAGGGCTACGTCCATCTATGGACTGAGATAGGCTGATGATGTGATGTTCAAAAGGTACTAATGTAGGTACACAAGTCACAACTATACTGCGACCATATATAACATGGACGTCTAACGCCGGCTCAAAAATGCCCCCAAAAGCAATTGTTCAATTGTGCCAAGATGGGCAGGTAATAGCGCTTTTCTTAGCACCGCGCATATTTCGGCGCAACATCTTTGACAAATGTTAATAGAATATAGCCAATCAAAACTTTGATGGACCAATCACAACTGTTTTTAAACGCGGTTTAAGTTTTTATAGGTTGATATTGACACTCATGTCCGTGATGTATTGAAGAGGGGGTGACACTTGTCAACTAAAATTCAGGACCGTTTTTGAAAGGCAATTTAATATGGCGTGCATCTTCCATGTTTTATTTGTTCGTAGCAACTATACCTATCCATGATTCCTGGCTCGGTGTGGTCTGGATGTGGGAGCCGGCGCTCCTGAGGCTGGGAATCAGGATGGCGGAGTAGCCGATGACGCAGCCGTGGCCTGTGATGTTCACCGCCACACTCGCAGTCAGGAAGCACTGGAAACAATATTACCAGTAAAATGTACCTGGAGACGGTCAACGCTTTAACAGTACATTACGAGTACGACACAAGTGCGAAAAACATGAAATTCGAAACGAGTGGCGATGTTTTAAAACACGACCTTTTTGCACGTGTCTCGTACGACGTTTTTTAGTGCAGATGGCCCTCCGAAGTTTTGGACCTGACGTAACACACTTCTCGCACTAGAGCCTAAAAATGGCACCATCTGGACTAAAATTGTTAATATTTGTTATACAAGGGTGCACGCACGTCGGCCGTGTGGTGACGGCAGTAAGAATACATTAGTCACCATCCCAACTCCTCCTGCGGGTGTCGTAAGAGTCTACTAAGGGATAGAAGTGTCACTGACCATTATTTGATAAAAAAATTATGATGGGCAGCAGCGTCATCATAGTGGACACATTACTGCGATCGCCAATCCGCTTGCCCAGCGTGGCGATAAAGGGTATTTTCCTCCTAAAGCGTTCATACGCATAGTTAATAGGAGATGCCTACGTCCAGCAGTGGATCTAGACGACGGGTAGCCTATGGACGCCTGCAATAGGAGAAACGGTAATTTTACCTGTCACCGTAGTGAAATAGGGACCTATTGTATCTTTTGACTGAAGTGACTTAAATACTTTACTTTTAAGCTATCTTAATAGCACTTGAGCAAAGCTAATCAATGATAAAGGAGTTGTACAAATCATTGCCCGGGGTAATTATACACCCATTACACTCAATGACCCTTATCATGAGACACCACGGATCAGTGATAAGAGATAAGCAGGTGATTCAAATTATGCTAATGTAAATGAAATTGGCATAAATGTTCGGTCGTAATTATGTGTTTTCATCACACTTGTTCGGAAAGCTCGTTATTATGTACGCGAAGGCGGTCAGGTGTAAATACGTAAAAATACGACCTATGGCTGTAATGGATTTTCATACAACATTAGTAGACATTATTGTAATCACATAACTATATCAATACTGCAACTGTAGTTCTGTGATTATAATGAATTTTACGAATGTTGCAACAGCGAATCCTACTATTTTTGGTCGACAACGCTCATATATGTGATGCCTTTAGTTTACAGGATTTTGCAGACTGAAGACCAGCGGCCCTACAGCGAAAAACGAAATTCGTAAATTTCGAGGATTTGTCTCTATCACTCTAATGACGCCTTCGTTTGAGTGACAGAAAAATCCTCGAAATTTCCGAATTCCGATTTTCGCGGTAGTAGGTGGGCCAGTCGTCAGTAAAATCCAAAAAAATTTAAACAAATATGGCTGACTTTCCACGGCAATTCAGGCAATTGACACATATCGTGAAACACGTTCGCAGATATATTTTGACGGTTATACAAATAAATATCAATATTTTTAACTAAAAATGTATGTGAACTGAAGGGTTAATATTTTAATATCATAAAAAAAATCACGATTGGGTTCTAAAAGTGCGTGATTATGGTATTAATGCAAGATTTTAGGCTTTTTTTATTCTACTGTCGAATAGATTGATGATTTGTATGCTTTTTTGCCTCATATACAATAAAAACTCTTGTCACATTCACACATCACATCATCAGCCTATGATAGTCCACTGCTGGACGTAGGCCTCTCCTATTAACTATGAGTATAAACGCATTAGGAGGTAAATGCCCATAATCGCCACGCTGGGCAAGCGGATTGGCGATCGCAGTAATATGTCCACTATGATGATACTGCTGCCCATCATCAATCTTTTATCAAATATGATCAGTGGCACTTCAATCCCTTAGTCGACTCTTACGACACCCGTAGGAGTTGGGGTGGTGACAAATGTAGGTATTCTTACTGCCGTCACCACAAATTATGGAATTAATGCAAGTTAAACGAACCTAAACGTTTATTTTTTTCTGGGATACTACATAATCATAATAATCATACCTAATCATATTGACGAATTGATTGTGAAAGTAACCATATTCTAATTATTTCATCAAGTAGGTATGCAGGTAAGTTTTACAAATCAAAACTGTGCTGTGTGGCCCTGAATGAAACCAATCAAAGATAAGAATATTTCAATTGTAATCGTAGATTGCGAAACTAATATATTAGCCTTGTCAGACAGTACTCGTGTTCTAATAGGCTATTTAGGTCGATTGCAAAAAAATCCTTTAGTACAACGGTACTAGAGGATTACCAAATCTGGCTACCTAATTAGGTAGCCAGATTTGGTACCTGCCTGCCAAAATGGGAAACCTGGTTTCGCGCCTGGTAGCCAGCTGTGAAGAGGGAATAACTTTCCCATCTCGTAGCCGGATTCGGTACAAACCTGCTTACAAATCGGCAATTGTAAGTCCCGATTTAAAGCCAGTTACCTATTGGGATTTTATTCCCATTTCGAAGCTGGTTACGAAACTTTGGCTACCAAACGGTACTAAAGGAAAATTGGGCACAGTTAAAAAGTATCAAAACAAAAATCACATTCGCATCAATTGTGTTACGAAAAAGTTAATCATACAGGCAGAAATACAAATCATTTTGCTCTTTGTTTACAAGATTTGCGGTTTTGAGAACATGATAAATAGGTAATAAATTAAATAAATGCTAGCTCGTTAACCATTTGACATAAATCAGAACGTATTTTATTGTGAATTGAAGTGAATCTTATTTGAAGGGTCCACGGAAAAAACATGTCCAGTGCTTAAAAAAATCAGGGCAAATTCACATCTTATATTAGGTGGCTTCTCCTTCTGTAATTTGAATTGTCTAGACATGTCCTTTCCGTGGACCCTTCATTTGTACTTTTGAGCAGTTCTCAAAAAACTACATTTGGATCACGTCTAATAAATTGACAAAAGTTGGTAGGCTGGTAGAGTCAATGATGCTGAGCAAGATCCACCACATTTTCCGAAACGTCCAAAAGGAAATATTTCTGTTTTATTATCAAAAATGTATAGGAATCTCGTAACAAATAACGAAACTTCCATACACACTTTCTGGGAAATTTTGGGAAATATGGTGGATCTTGGACTTGACCGGCCTACTAATATTTATCAATATGGGAGACCTGGGTGCTTAGACAAGTTGCCAATCGCTAACGCTTAATCTTCAGCCGTAAACGAAAGGCTAACTGTCTTTGTCGCACTAATATAAAAGAGTGACAGAAAGGAAAAACTACGATACGCTACTAAGCGTTAGCGATTGGCAACCTGGCTAAGCATCCTGTTCCAAATGTACAATTTTTTTCACGTCTTATGACTCGACGCTGGTAACCCACCGTATAAGTAGGTACTTCGGGCCTTCCGATGTTAAGCAACTTCCAGCCTTTAGGATGGATGCGGCACCATTTCTATGGGTAGGGTGTGAGTAAGGGTAGTTTTGATACGCTACTGCAGACTCCGGGTGACTAAACTTGGCAGCCAGCGTAGGCATGTAGGTAATAAAGATACAAATTGGTTTCCAGGCGAAGCAAATGCTTTTCTCAAACATGCTTGATAATAAGTACATTATGAACATACTGTTTCTTTTCATATTTTTTAAGGCTGGCAATAGAAACTCCTCGAACAGATAAATGCCACTTTGTTCCCTCCTGACAGGGAAGAAAAGACCCGTATTCGAATAGGTGTTGTGAAAAAGTACCTAAGCACCAAAACAGATTAACGGTTTATCATAAAAAATCTTACTTGTCTCAAAAACGGCACATAGCTCTTCTTCGGTCTCATTTTCCACTTTTCCCAAAACAAACCATAGACTATACACCGTCGTCACCGATGTCCGTCCCTCTGCAACATCGTTCACAACCACCTGCCTGTAAGTCACCGTTGCCACTGACGCGATTAGCTGGTAATCTCGGACAGCAGATAAAATAAACTGATAAAGAACTGGTCGCAGCCAGATCGGGATTACCGGCGATGCGAGATTTATCGATATCGATTTCACCTGCAATTGCTGCATGAGGCAGTCAGCAGCATCATAGTGGACACATTCTTCTTATCTTATTGGTGAGGCCCTTACGGATACACTTCGACCCATTGGGATCTTTTGTGTAATTGCCCCCTGTTTCGCTTACCCCAGGGATTGTTTTATCAACTCAATATGTTTGAGGATGGACCCTAGCGGTAGAGTTTTGACCTCCTTCGGTTCCAGATAGCCGGTTCCGAAGTCTTTCATCCTTTGTCTGGCGAGGGCATGACATTCGCACATCAAGTGTTTCATTGTCTCCTCTTCTTCACCGCACATTCTACAGTCTATATGCTGTCAGAAAGACCCAATTTGGCCAAAAGACTTTTGACCCCAAAGTGCCCCGTAAACACCCCCGTTATGAGTTTGAGTTGTCTTTTGCTATATATCCAAAGCTTTTTCCTCCAGCCCGAGTCTACTTCGTGCATAAAGAGCTAGTGGACACATTACTTTGATCGGCAATCCGCTTGCTCTGCGTGGCGATTATGGGCATTTACCTCCTAATGCGTCTATACGCATAGTTAATAGGAGAGGCCCCAGTTCAGCAGTGAGAATATGTATGTATTTTCTAGACTCGTAGACCTCTTCCCATGTCGTAAAAGACGACTGAGGTTGAAGTTGAGCATTAATTTATTGATGACGGGACTCATCAAAGTGGACACATTTATTGTGATTGCAAATCTGTCCATACGTAACCTAGGTATAAATGATTGAAAAATAAAACTTCATTTTTCAAAAACAATGCATTTTATTAGTTTAAAATATCATGTTTCTTAGTAACATTCACTATTTAAAGGTTACACAAGCTAACTAACGAAAATAAAAATAACAGAATCGCACTTAAGAAATCATGGTAACTAGCCCTCCAGGTTTTGAGGTGGATCTTATCATAAGATAAGCAAGTGCCCGCCACCAATAGGATAACCTATTGGTGGGTCACTTGCAAATACACTTCGACTCATTGGAATATTATGTGTAATTGCCGCTTATTTCGCCTACCCCAGGGATTGTTCTATGAAACAATAGTGAGGACACCCAAGCGGCAGCGTTTTGACGTTCCAGATAGCCGTAACCGAAGTGACATTGGCACATCAAATGTTTCACTATCTCCTCTTCCTCGGCACACATTCTACAGAATATACAGAATGTGTGAAGAGGAACAGAATGTGTGGTGTTGTGCTGTAAGAAATATCCTTTTTCAATGCCGTCTTTACCATAAAGACACAAGGGGCAAGAAGATCCGAAAGATCGACAACTTTCCTCACATTTGTTCTCACGTGTACTTTCCTTTCGAAAGGGGCCCCAAAACCCTTGGGTGTCCAGGGCCCCCCATAGTTAAAGACGGCCTTGCCATTTTTAGCCAAAAGAGTTTTGACTCCAAAGTCTCCCTCTAATTATTTCTTTCTTGACATTTTCTGATCCTATTGTTTATCATTCTCTGGTATGATTTTCCCCGGGGGTTTCGCCAATCCCCCTGTTCTCAGCCCTAACTACATCTCAAGTGAATCGTTGTTTTGACGACTCCCACTCGAAAGATAGTGCGACCTTTACGTCTTCGATTCTAATCATTCGTCGGTGCAAGGTTGTCGATATGAGATTGGGAATTGCGACGTATTTGGCGGTGGTAGGTAGGTACACTTTGTTTTTTAACGTCGGTCGTTATCCTTAAGTAGGGTGCTTATAATGGTTCCTTATTATGTCGTCCTAGGTAACACTTTCGCACTTTACCTGTGAAAAGGTGACGGCAACACCAACACAATGGAATATTATAATATTATAGTAATAACATTCAGCGTGTTACCATTATAAATGATTTTATTAAAATCGAGGATTGCGATGCAGATTTTTGGCCAAACCGTGAGAATTATTTGATGCACAATTCTTATTACAAAATATTTAGCTTTCTAAGAAAAGTTAATTGAGAAGCAATATAGGTACCTACTTCAACTTTTGTACTTCACGATGACAAAATTGCAGTCACTCGCAACGTTTGACAACAAAGCAGTAGGTATATATGTACACACGTTACATTGATCGTTCGGAAGAAATAAATTAAATTGTAGAATCAATTTACAAATTAGTCTAATGTTAATACTTGTAAACGATTGCAAGTAATGCCTATTATTACCCATGTTCGTAAAAGCCCGGGTCATGGTAACATACTGTATAAGTTTAGTGTAGATACAAATTACTTGGTAATTCGTCGGTTCTAATATGAATTAATGTAACCACCAAAATGACGAAAATAAATTGAGTTAAGTATACCGCTCGACTGCATAATCTTCTGCTCTATCGATCGAATACGCTAACAAAAACTTAGCCATTTTATTAAGTTTCTACGTTTTTCATATATATTATATAATATTTTAACGTAAGTACGAATTTGTAAGTCCAAAATAGGTCCTTCCTAATGTACTCACCATATTTTTATAAATGTCAATGCTGCAAGCGCCATCTGTATTCTATGGCTCATAAGCAATTCGATTTTAATTTGTGAGTTACACTAAATGACGAAATCCACTTTAGATGATTTTGATTAAATTATTAACGTCTCTCCAAATTTTTTCAAAAATATTTAATGTAAGCACCAGCCATTTTCTGAACTACAACTGTGGTCGCAGTTAGTAACTGTGTGTCAAATAGACCTCTCAAAAATAAAACAAACAAGATAAACATCAATTCAATAGGATAATGAACTAAAAAGATACAACATAATTTATAAATGTCAAATTCGTTCTTGGGCCCTCCTGAAAAATCCTGAAAAATTGGTGGTTACATTAATTCATATTACAACTTATGATATTTGTCATGTTACAATGATGAAACATACTTACTGTATTTATGATCGTAATCGTAAGATGTCAGTTACTACGCGAGATTAAATTACAAAATGTCGACGCACTATTATTATTTTCGATGACGTTTTTACCACCATCAATCATAATCACACAGTTATCTAGAGGCAGCCCATTTTACTGCTCGATACCTGTTGTGGAACTTGTGGAAATATAGATTGTATACTTTAACAAACAATTGCAATAGTACATTGTGTATTAAGGGCAGTAAATTAGAAATTATTTTACCGCCAGTGGCACACACAATGTTTTTCATCACACCTGTGACGTGTGTGTCACCTTACTGAGGTGTGATGAAAAGTATTTTAACGAGCGGTTAAAAACGTCACACTTTATGCCGCGGCCACGACATTGGTCTAAGGCGACCGCCTTAGCGGAAAACCATACGTGCGAGAGGGAGTTCCCATATCGGCATCCCGCTCCAACTCATGGATTCGCTTGCCGCTGGTCGCCTAGACTAGAAAAGGTGTCAAAGACAAAATAAGGTATACACAAAAATGCTCAAAAATATGTCCCAGCTCACTCTAATTCTGTATAATAAGAACGTCGTAACATATGTAGGAGTGGATTCTTTCGATACTCATTTTTGCACTTGACTAAGGTATATAGTTAAGGGCAAACGCAAACAAAACATAACGTCATAATTGTTGTCTTACGAAGTTAAATTTTGTGTTACAACATTTGGCAGTGAAAAAAGGCGATAAATTCAACTTTTTCATAAGCGATCAAGAATACCTACGCAACTACGTTTTTTTTTTGTCGCCTCTTTCTACTGCCAAAGGTTTTTCGACAGAGTATAGGTACGTACAATATAGTCTGGATTCTGGATAACAAACTTTCGTCTTCTTCTTCGTTCTTGACGTGATGGTGTTTTTGTTTTGATTAAGGCCTAATCGACCCCTAAGGGGCTTAGACATATTCGTACTCACAAAGTTACAAATCAATTCGGTCCTTATGGTAAGCTACAAAGTGGGATGTTTTCCTAATACGCTCCCATATTTTGCAGTGTACTTAGCTTCCCCTACTTACTAGCCTTACTCCTAGTAGTATACTTAGTAAAAACATGCTTGCGTTTTTTTACCTCCTAATATTTTTGGCCAACTAAGTAATTGCCCCAGGAGTGATTCTTATTTTACAGAAGCTAAGTGTTAGGCATTTGTTGTGCAAAAGTCAATTGCAGCCGTAGGTAGTATTAAAGACGAAGTCTCCAGTCAGCTAAGTGTAGAATATAAAAATAATCTGTGAAAATTGTGAAGGTGTAAATTAGTATAGTCTTCATTTGTAGTTGTGGCAAAAATGTTACAACAAAAGCGCCTGACATAATTCTGATGTCTGTCTTCTCTTTATCCACCATTTTGCATATGATAAAGATTACATTTAAATATTAGATGTCATATCACATCATCAGCCTATGTTAGTCCAATGCTGGATACGCCTCTCCTATTAACTATGCTTATAGACGCCCATAATCACCACGCTGGGCAAGCGGATTGGCGATCGCAGTATTGTGTCCACTAAGATGACGCTGCTGCCCATCATCAATATTTTAGAAACGTCAGTGACACTTCAATTCCTTAGTCGACTCTTACGACACCCGCAGGAGTTGGGTGGTGACAAACGTATTCTTACTGCCATCACCACACGGCCTGATGTCATGTACCAAAATACCGAAGTTTACCAACGCTGGAGGTGGGATATGAACCCACGTTCTCCGCTTTCGTGGTTGATGCCTAATCACACGCCTAATCCAGCTTAGCGGACACCGCCACCGGTGAATAGGGATGATGAATTTATAATATCGAAATCAGACCTTTGTGCTACGAACAAATAAAACATGGAAGCCGCACGCCATACTAAATTGCCTTTCAAAAACGGGCCTGAATTCTGTCAACCCCTCTTCAATACGTCACGGTAATGAATTTCAATATTAACCTATAAAAACTAAAACCGCCATTTAATAAAATAAGTAAAAAAAGTTTTAAGTTAAACGGTTTTTATTGCACCAAAAACTAGAAAATAAAAATTTGTTATAACTAACCGTAGATGCAACTTTCTGTAGATTACTCACGTGAAACTATTATCACTGTAGTTTTCCCAAGTCGGATGCTGAAAGCCACGTTTAGCCTCTATGTCAGTGGATTAAGCGTTACCTAATCGGAAACTTTTACCAAACTGAAATAAAAACGTGGGGCGTACGCAATTGTGATTAAGTTACTATAGTTATTTAAGAACACACATATAAATCAAGACAGCAATAGTTTAATAAGTTTTGTTCTGGCCTTGATAAAAGCTATTTACCTCTGTGGAAGTGATGGAACAGATGGATGAGTAATTGCAAAATTAAAGCTACAATTACATATTTTGAACTTGTATGTTTCTTCATAATAACGCCCCACGTTTTTATTTTAGTTTAGTAAAAGTTTCCGATTAGGTAACGCTTAATCCACTGACATAGAGGCTAAACGTGGCTTTCAGCATCCGACTTGGGAAAACTACAGTGATAATAGTTTCACGTGAGTAATCTACAGAAAGTTGCATCTACGGTTAGTTATAACAAATTTTTATTTTCTAGTTTTTGGTGCAATAAAAACCGTTTAACTTAAAACTTTTTTTACTTATTTTATTTTCAAGTTTTTAGTGCAATTGTTAAGTTAATTTCCGATACTATACCGATGTTGTTTGTAATATGTAATACAATTATGCATGCTAAGTAGCGTTTATACTCTCGCGCTTTCATCACGAATCACGACACATATGTAAACGTAATGGATATTATTTTATGTGTAACGGGAGGCGAATCCCTGCTGAATAGATATTTTTAGAAATCCGACACCATTTTTTTAAATTTAATATCTCGATGGACAAATAAAAACCAAAGGCTCGGCGTGGTTAATGTAAGGTTGAATGCCCGAAGTATCTCAAATGGACGTGTTATTCATACAATAAGTAGGTACCTAAGATAACAGAGATCTGACAATAAGGAATATATCAATTAATTTGTTTTATTGAGAATTACAAGTTTAAATTTTTATACAAGTCGAATTTCGAGACTATAAAATATAAACTCATTCTCTGAGTCGACCAAGCGGAGGACCGCAGGTCTGATGGAAAGTCCGACGCGAATCGAGGGCCTAAAAGGTCAATCCATGCAATCTATCAACCGGAGGGCCATAGGCCCGACGGCACTATGGCACGCACTACGTGAATCCGAGAGACTCACACTCTCTGTATATCAACTGGAGGACCGCAGGTCCGAGTGCACGTCCTACGCAAACCACCTGCGCTGTCAGTTTATCAACCGGAGGGCCGCTGGCCCGACAGCTGACCCTACACGATCCACTCACGCTGTCACTCTATCAGCTGGAGGGCCGCAGGCTCGACAGCTGGCCCTACACGATTCACTCACGCTGTCAATCTATCAGCTGGAGGGCCGCAGGCCCGACGGCTCGCCCTACGCGATTCACTCACGCTGTCACTCTATCAGCTGGAGGGCCGCAGGCCCGACGGCTCGCCCTAGGCGAACCACTCACGCTGTCACTCTATCAGCTGGAGGGCCGCAGGCCTGACGGCTCTCCCTATACGATCCACTCACGCTGTCACTCTATCAGCTGGAGGGCCGCAGGCCCGACGGCTCTCCCTATACGATCCACTTACGCTGTCATTCTATCAGCTGGAGGGCCGCAGGCCCGACGGCTCGCCCTTCGCGATTTACTCACGCTGTCACTCTATCAGCTGGAGGGCTGCAGGCCCGACGGCTCTCCCTATACGATCTACTCACGCTGTCACTTTATCAGCTAGAGGGTCGCAGGCCCGACGGCCCGCCCTTCGCGAACCACTCACGCTGTCACTCTATCAGCTGGAGGGCCGCAGGCCCGACGGCTCGCCCTACGCGAACCACTCACGCTGTCACTCTATCAGCTGGAGGGCCGCAGGCCCGACGGCTCGCCCTACGCGAACCACTCACGCTGTCACTTTATCAGCTGGAGGGCCGCAGGCCCGACGGCTCACCATACGTGAACCACTCACGCTGTCACTCTATCAGCTGGAGGGCCGCAGGCCCGACGGCTCTCCCTATACGATCCACTCACGTTGTCACTCTATCAGCTGGAGGGCCGCAGGCCCGACGGCTCGCCCTACGCGAACCACTCACGCTGTCACTCTATCAGCTGGAGGGCCGCAGGCCCGACGGCTCGCCCTACGCGAACCACTCACGCTGTCACTTTATCAGCTGGAGGGCCGCAGGCCCGACGGCTCACCATACGTGAACCACTCACGCTGTCACTCTATCAGCTGGAGGGCCGCAGGCCCGACGGCTCTCCCTATACGATCCACTCACGCTGTCACTCTATCAGCTGGAGGGCCGCAGGCCCGACGGCTCTCCCTATACGATCCACTCACGCTGTCACTCTATCAGCTGGAGGGCCGCAGGCCCGACGGCTCTCCCTATACGATCCACTTACGCTGTCATTCTATCAGCTGGAGGGCCGCAGGCCCGACGGCTCGCCCTTCGCGATTTACTCACGCTGTCACTCTATCAGCTGGAGGGCTGCAGGCCCGACGGCTCTCCCTATACGATCTACTCACGCTGTCACTTTATCAGCTAGAGGGTCGCAGGCCCGACGGCCCGCCCTTCGCGAACCACTCACGCTGTCACTATCAGCTGGAGGGCCGCAGGCCCGACGGCTCGCCCTTCGCGATTTACTCACGCTGTCACTCTATCAGCTGGAGGGCTGCAGGCCCGACGGCTCTCCCTATACGATCTACTCACGCTGTCACTTTATCAGCTAGAGGGTCGCAGGCCCGACGGCTCACCCTACGCGAACCACTCACGCTGTCACTCTATCAGCTGGAGGGCCGTAGGCCCGACGGGTCGCCCTTCGCGATTCACTCACGCTGTCACTCTATAAGCTGGAGGGCCGCAGGCCCGACGGCTATCCCTATACGATCCACTCGCGCTGTCACTCTATCAAATGGAGGGTCGCAGGCCCGACGGCTCGCCCTTCGCGATTCACTCACGCTGTCACTCTATCAGCTGGAGGGCCGCAGGCCTGACGGCTATCCCTATACGATCCACTCGCGCTGTCACTCTATCAAATGGAGGGCCGCAGGCCCGACGGCTCGCCCTACGCGATTCACTTACGCTGTCACTCTATCAGCTGGAGGGCCGCAGGCGAGACGGCTCGCCCTACCCGATCCACTCACGCTGTTAGTCTATCAGCCGGAGGGACGCAGGCTCGCCCTACGCGAATCACTCACGCTGTCACCCTATGAGTCAATCAGCCCTCCGCAATGACATACGGTACTAAACCGTGGTCGCTTACAATGGGCCTCATAAAAAAAGGCTCAAAGTCACCCAAAGGGAGACCTACGCTAAGAGAGGCCTATGCTAAGAGTCTCGCAGCAGAACCAAACTAACCGAAATCTTCGAATCGCTAAACTGAAGCTCGTCGCACGTGGATTGCTTGGATCCGATGGCCGTTGGGGCGGTAAGGTTCTCGAGTGGCGGTCACGTACCGGAAGGCGCAGCGTGGGTACGCCCCCACAAGGTGGACTCATGACCTGGTGAAGGTCGCTGGATGCGGGTGGCACAGGGCCGGTCCTTGTGGCAATCTTTGGGGGGGGGGGGGGGGGCGCTATATTCACCAGTGAACGTCTTTCAGCTGATATGATGATGATGATGATAATTAAATCCGTATGTTTCTACCAAATATCTTAAGCAGTACTGCAAAATCTACATATCGCTAAACCTAGCGGTTGTGGCAGGCAGTAACACTGGAGTATCCGTTTTGAGGAGTTAGATGTTAGTATTAAATTCGCATGTTTCTACTTAATATCTAAAGAACTTCTTTAAAATCAAGATATCGATAAAAGATAAACCTTGCGGTTATTGTAGGCAGTACTGCAGCATCAGGAGTGAGGAGTTGGAAGCCAAGATCAGGCTGTTAGTATTTGATCATGCCAAACATGCTATACTTTCATTTTCACGTGTCTAACACTCTCGGTTAAGGTAAGCAGTACGTCTGCAGCATCAGGCTTTGAGGATACAAGGATACAAATATTATAATATTGCATTGTCATGGGGACTTGATAAGAGTTCCAAATTTTATTGATTTCGGTGCAGTAGAAGTGGTCGAAAAATCGATCACAAGATTTGAAGCATCGACGACAGTTGATACGCGGTGAAGTTAATAAAAACCGTTTAAAAATAGTTGTGATTGGTCCATCAAAGTTTTGATTGGCTAAATTCTATAAGCTTTTGTCAATGATGTTGCGCCGGAATATGCGTGGTGTTAAGTAAAGCGCTATGTCCTGCCCATCTTGGCACAATTGAACAATTGATTTTGGGGGCATTTTTGAGATGGCGTTAGACGTCCATGTTATACATACCTATATGGTCGCAGCCTTCGTGTTATTTATCGGACTATGGCGAGCTGGACTGAATATTGATTATCTGACAGTATTTAGTCTGCAATAAAACATTAGACTAGTCAAAATTTTCAAATAACTAGGAATGAATGTAAATCATTGCAATAATTGGGTATTTATATAGACACTTTTTGGCGAGTGAAACTATAAATAAAATCCATTTCATAAATTATAAATTTCTTATTTATTTGTCAAAATTCATGCTAATATCTAATGTACAGAGCAATTGCGTATCTTGGCGCTCTATAGTAATAGTAACCCACAAATATGAAAACATCAACTGAGAATAAAATCATCTAAAACGATCTAGGAACAAATTGGCTACAATAAACCATGTTATACACATAATTAAACAAATATATCACATGTATGTATACAAAGATATCGTGATAAAACCATACAAATTAGTAATTAAATTAAAAGGACAAAAGTCCAATTGAAATGACCACGGAAAGAACATGTCTAGTCAATTCAAATTACAGAAGGAAAAACCATCTTACTTTTAACAGAATAAGGTGTGAATTTGCCCTGATTTTTTTAAGCACTGGACATGTTTTTCCGTGGACCTTTCAATCAATTCGCATTATAAAATACAATCAAATATTTAAATCACTTGGGATGAGACACTGTATACTCTTAACAAAATAGAATTAAGATATTTTACATCAAAATAAATAGTTTTTATTTAATCTATTTCATTGGTTAGTTCCACCAGTCAAACTATTGAGTATGTTCAGCAGTCCTCAAAAACTTCTTACATAATTAACATGTTCAATGCGGTAGGGGGTCTGTCGACCCCCTACAAAGTATGGTTAACTACGAGTTAAGGTAACTGTCGCAGCGAATGTGTTAGCACATATCATTAAATGACGGTTTATTTTTCCTATTTTGTTACCATTATTTTGTATGACTATGCACATAAAGGGTGTCGCTGACTAAGTGGCCGACACCCTGTAAATAATGATTATGATTATCGTTATTTTTGTGTATTGTTTCGCATAATTAATAAAGTCCACAATTTATAAAAACTTGAAAATAAACAATCATTATTTCCATTTTTACGATAAAAAAAATTGTAAAAACGAAAATGTTAATAATTGTGTAGAGCCATTTTGAGAGCTGCTAAAAAATTGAATGCTTCAGGTATATGGTTTATCATTAAAGCTCAGGTTTTCATCAAGATAAGACAAAAAGATAGAAAACAATTATAAATGACCTAATTAACATTTCTCCGAGCGTTTCAACCGCCGTAACTTTGTTGGCAACATTATTAAAAATACACATACTTTTGTAAAAAAATTAAAGTGCTATCTATTGAATTTATGCCCATACTCCTTGCATGACTTCCTAGTAGACCAAACTTAGCCTGTAAGTGCATGTTGTTTTTGTTTTGTTTTGTTGTGCTATTTTATATGTAAAAATGCTACACCCTAGTGGGGTCCATATTTATACCTACAATCTGTAAACACCTCTGTAAAATACCATGGTTGCATTGAATAAATGATATGATATAATATTACCCGATTTCCGAGGGAATCTCTTTTTTTTTTTGGATATTTTGGTAGTTGTCAACTCCTTCTACCAATGCAGGGTATTACAAAAATGGTGATATAAGATATTAAAACATGAATCTATCAATGATTTTGAACAACTTTTACTATGGGACCAAATATGAAAACTCAAAAAAAAAAATCGACGGCCTCATACATTTTGGTCAACCTATCTTAGCATTTCTATGAAAGTGTCATTTTTTTTCTTGAGTTTTCACATTTAGTCTCATAGTAAAAGTTGCTCAAAATAATTCATAGATTCATGTTTTATTATCTTGTATCACCATTTTTGTAACACACTGTATATCCAAAAATTCTTGCATCTCTCACGGGAATCGTGTAATAAGGCTGCCACCGAAGTCATGGCGGTTGAAACGCTCCGACAAATGCCCTAATTCATTAAATTGCGTCAGTGATCCGTTATTAATTTACATTGTCGTGCTATTAACATCTAAGTCATCTGGGTGCTTAGACAAGTTGCCAATCGCTAACGCTTTGAAAATAATCGTAAACGAAAAGTAACTATCGTCAATCGAAAACAAAAGGCAGCTAACTGTCTTTTTCGGACTAATATGAAAGAGTGACAGAGGGAAAAGTACGATACGCTACTAATCGTTAGCGATTGGCAACTTGGCTAGTCATCCTGGAAGGTTACATGTCATGATTCATGTTATTCTCACATGCAGTTGCGGGACAAGAAATACATTTTCAACTTACGATATATCGGTGCCAGCACCGTTTTACACATTAAGCTCAAGTCACTCATACAATGGTTTCATGAAGGACATTTTCAATAAAAAAAATACTCAATTAACAGGGGGGCTAGTAAATATGTCATTTACATGAGTTTGCTAAAAGGTATATTGGCTAAGCCTTTAGATCTGCCAAAAATATAAATTACGATTGTAATTAAATATTGGATTTCTTTAAAAAATGGGTTTGGT
Organism: Thaumatotibia leucotreta; assembly: GCA_025490895.1. NCBI lineage: Eukaryota > Metazoa > Arthropoda > Insecta > Lepidoptera > Tortricidae > Thaumatotibia > Thaumatotibia leucotreta. The sequence goes on along the minus strand of JALPQI010030611.1, from coordinate 123,625 downwards.
GTTCGTTTAAATGACGTCACATTCGTAAGTAGATTGTTAAATAAACTTAACTTAAGAACTCTTTCTGTATAACAATTACAAAAAAAAACAGCACGTTTCTATTTAATTCCTCCAGATAACGCATGCGTTTTTTTATTTCAAGATAAAACACGGAAATAATTACATGCATTAATTGTCAAAAAAATTACATCGATTTAAATACTCTTAACAGCCCATGCTAATTGAGTACACATTTTTTTATATAACATAATGTCCATACACAATAAATTGAAGTTTTACAACATACCCGATATATATGTCATAATGTCATCTAAATTTAAGATAAAAACACACGAAGGGTCCGCGAAAATAACATGTCTAGTCAATTCAAATTTCAGAAGGAAAATCAACCTTACTTATAATAGATTATGGTGCAGTTTGCCTTGACTTTTAGACGGACTAAACATATTCTTTCCGTGGACCCTTCATATAACCTATTTTACTCACGGAAGATATTTGTGTTTATTTACTATTTTGAATTATATGATACTAAAGCTGAAACAACTGAAGGATGACGTTTTGAAATCACATATTCAATAAATGCAAAACATTCAACAACTATTTACAGCAAACTGAAAACAAAATTGTCTACTTAAAGCTATCATAATAACTAGTACACCTAATAATACTCGTGATTAATACCTAAATATATAAGATTATTTATATGAACTTTGTTCGTGGTCTACGAACAAATAAAACATGTAAGCCGCACGCCATACTAAATTGCCTTTCAAAAACGGTCCTGATTTTTTGTTGCCAACTGTCACCCCCTCTTCAATGCATCACGGTAATGCATTTCAATATCAACCTATAAAAACTTAAGCCACCATTTAAAAATAGTTGTGATTGGTCCATCAAAGTTTTGATTAGCTATATTCTATAAACTATAAACATTTGTCAAAGACGTTGCGCCGAAATATGCGCGGTGTTAAGAAAAGCGCTATAATGTCCCGCCCACCTTGGCACAATTTGTTTTGGGGGCATTTTTGAGCTGGCGTTAGACGTCCATGTTATATATGGTCGCAGTTCTGGGTAGAAGCATATACAAGGGTCACTAGAAAAGTTTTAGGCGATTATATAAATGTATGAGAATGATTCAGACGAAAATTCACGTGACCATTTCCATACCTTCTTACGGTCACGTGATTTATCGCTTATCGTATACGATAAGTAAATATGTTTGTCAGAAAATAATATAAGTATAAAGAAAGAGTTGTTATTTAAATATCAAAATATGTCAATGCTAAAATGAGTTAAATCTTATAAATTAGTAAAACTTGGTTCCAAGCGTTTCTTTATATGAGCATTTAAATCAGTATTTTATGATTAGACATTTTACAAGTTACAAGGAAAATATAATGTAAAGGTAAGGTGGGGTAAGAAGAAACGGTTTTTTAAATGGGGTAAGACAAAAAGCTACCAGGAGACGCTGTGCCAGAAGGACGACTTTTTGTCTTACCCCATTAAAAAACCGTTTCTTCTTACCCCACTTTACCTAATTTCATATATTTTAACAAGCCTGAAATATCTGTATTTTTTTTGTAGTCATTATGTCAATCGCTAGCGCTCGATTTCGAATGATACGCAACTGTCTTTGTCGCAGTAAAAAGAAACGAATAGGGAGAGAAAACTACGATACAATAGCGATTGTCATGTATGCTACCAATTGTCATCTTAGCTACGCCGCACTCAGGTTTCTTCTAGATCATGCCATCCAAAATTGTAGTAGTAGGCTGAAGACATTTTACCCAAAACCACCTGACTATAGTCCAACCGTTTCCAACAATGGGCCAAAACTTAATCGAATATCTTCAATTACGTGTGTTTTATAAATATTGATATTCATCCAAAACTCCTCACCCAAAATCAAAAACTCGGAGAAAGCCAACAAGGAAATTGTGACTGCTTATTTAGGAGTTGAAATTGTAGACCATAGTTGCAGTATTGGACCATGGTTGGGTGGTTTTACGTTACGCATTTTGTCTATTGTAATTAGCCATTTAGTATGAGACCCGTGTGGAAAGCTGTACGCGGTCTCAATTGGAACCCTAGTCCACTCAGGAACTATGTCAAAGTGACGCTTTACATCAAATTGTAAGAAATTCTTACAATTCATCTTCATTTCAAGAAGTTCCATTTTGACAAGGTTCTAGAGTCGCCTAGGGATTTTTGCTTAAGTGTATATGCTGATATATATTTTCACTCTCATATTATTCTTGTCTAATTTGCCCATCATAAAATACAAAAACTACTTGACGAACACGTGATTTCAAAACGCCATCAGCGTAAAGTATACAAAATATTGCTTTATACAAGATTGAGCTTCGACATTCACTGAAAATAAATAATTAACATAATAAAACTGAGACGGTTAAATTGTACATGTCAAAGGATATTAAGCTCTTAAAACTATATATACAAGGATTATAACATTCACAGCACTTGAAGAACTGGTATTATACAAACTCCATTTCCTAGGGCCGAAATTATCATACATCTTTGATCATAGGCTTATATGCCTCCCTTTTTCTTCATCTAGGAAAAAAGAGAGGCATAAAGCTTATGATTAAAATATGATACTGTGATTTCGGCCTAAAATGTCTAACGTAAAATAGTTGGTCTATTTTTCGTCTAAAATTATCAATTCGTAAAAGTTTTCGACTTTGGTTACGCTTTTTAAGCTTTTTGACAGGGAAGATCTATATCTAAACATTTAATTTTTGAGATAGATCTTCTTTCATTGAGAACACTAAGATATTAAAACTGGTTGCAATTATTATAAGGCGAAAAATGTACCATTTTTTAAAATAGTAATTTGCGCAAAAATTATAAACACTAAATTTTATATAGGAATCAAGCAAAAACTTATTGTTTCTTAACAATGAAAAATACAGACTTTTTGCCTGGTTTCTACATTAAAATATGTTTGTTAATTTTATTTATTCAGACATAGACAAGAGACCAATCATTGCAGTCAGACCACTTACTGCAGCGCGTAGACCATTCTGGCAATCCATAGACCACAAATGTCAGTCCATGGACTACTTAGCAACCCACAGACCATAGACCACACTCGGCAGCCCATCACAGCCAATAGACCACCAATAGCAGCCAACAGACCACGAACAAGAGCCTGTTTATCAAATGCTTGTAACATGTAATACAAGTGGAACTCCTTATCTAATTAATGGCGATAAAAAGAGACTTCCACAAGTTACAAGCTTTTCATAAACATGCCCCAAGTCACAGTCTACACTTCATCTACAGATCACATTTGGCAGTCCGTCGACCGCTTGGCAGCCGACTGATGGGTCCCTCCCGGTAATTTTTCAATGTTACTATGGGGAAAGTTTTCATCTGGGAATATTCCTCATACTGTGTTGGGAAAGTTATCGGGAACGAGCCATCACTGGCGTCATTTGCAGAAAAAGTGTACCTTTTAATTTTTTTTGCGATCATGGACTGTAATACGTCATTTTACTCGGCATCGTGCGTACTTTTCAGTTATGAAACAAAAAAAATTGTCCCTAATGTCACGAAAATAACTATGTAAATTAAGATTACTCAGTTTAGTTACTCCCATACTAAATGTATGAAACGAAATGTAACGAAACTGATAAAAAAATTCTCAAAATTTGTTACAAAATTTTTCATATCTTTAGTATGGGAGTAACTAAACTGAGAAATCTCAATTTACATACTTATTTTCGTGACATTAAAAGGTACACTTTTTCTGCAAATGACCCCACTACCGTCGACAACTTGGCAGTCCGTCGACAACTTGGCAGCCCGTCGACCACTTGGCAGCCCGTCGACAACTTGGCAGCGGCAACCTCATCGCAGCCGCGACTTGGCGCCGTTCATGCTCCGCAACTCGGTGTAGGGTTTGGAGAGGAACCTCACGTTTTCTCCGATGGTGGAGAGAGGCTGGTACTCACGCCGTTTGCGGTACATCATAATCCTGTAAGAGAATAGAGGTGGTTGAAGTTTTTGCTAAAAATCCTATCCTACGTACTGTACGCTGTGGAGGCATGGGGACGCTCACTGAAGCTACGGCAAAAAAGATAGAGGCATTCGAGATGTGGGTGTACCGTAGAATGTTGCATATATCATGGCGCGATAAAGTGAGAAATGTAACAGTTCTGCAGCGGATGGGTAAAGGTTTAGAAGTCCTGAACACCATAAAAAGACGTAAACTGGAATATCTCGGCCACATAATGAGAAACCAAAAATACATGCTATTACAATTAATAATACAGGGAAAGATTCAATGCAAAAGGAGTGCGGGAGCAAGAATATCCTGGCTTAAAAATCTACGCCAATGGTTCCAAAAAAGCACTCGGTCACTTTTCCGTGCTGCTGTGTCGAAGGTTGAAATTGCCATGATGATTGCCAAACTGCGATAAGCAGACGGCACTAGAAGAAGAAGATATCCTACGTCATAGTGTTTTTTTTTTCAAGTACATTTTATAAAAAATATACTTTCTACTCAGAATAACAATAAATGTATCAAGTATAGATAATAAAAAAGAGTTTAATCAAAGAGTCACAAATTGATGGCTACCCATATAACATTTGAATTTAGAGCAGTTTGCCAGACTATGATTATATTGACCCTTTTTTTCATTTATATTTACGAATAGATGGGGAGGTAAATCATAAAAAATTCGCCGAAAGCGGTAATGCACAAACACTGAATATTGTATAAGTATTTATTAATGATACTCAAGGTGCATGCAGACCAAAAGAGCATTCGCTGTTCTATCTTCCTACTCTACGAAATTCGATCGTTACACGAAACGTGATTCGTTGATTTCGTAGACTGGGGGATAGAACAGCGAATCTCTTTTGGTCTGCATGCACCTTAATATGTTGTACTCCCGTAAGTTCTATAATTATTTCTTTAACATACATTAATCCAACTTGAAGATCCATCAATTTCATTTAAAAATAACTTCAACCATGAATAACACACAGATGACACTCCGCGCGTGACAATTGACAATGACAACGCATCTGTCAGAATGACGTATCATCATAGGACATGCGCGGGAGTTATGACTTTATGTCATGTTATGGCAAGATGGTATCAGCAAGGCTATTCTAGCATATGCACGTTTTATCGCGTATACAAATGCAGGTGCTAACTGTATGGCATTTGCATACAGTTAAGATCTTGAGCTACTGTTTATAACAATAAGCAAGTCTATTTTAACAACATTGTATTATATTATAGTAATGTTAAATATGTACAATTATGTAAATCCAGACTCCTTAACTCAAAAAATCTTTTTAATTTAAGATTTGATATTTGAAAATTTTTATTGAAATAAACAGTTAAAAAATTTAATTTTATATTTTTTTTTTATGTTGCTTTGTCTTTTTATGTATAGATATTTAAAATAAAACCTCTGTACTCTGTTTGGTTTGGTGTTTAAAAAAAGGTAAACAATCTTGCAGTATCTTTTTATTGAAAAATGCATATAAAAATCCAAACTAGGTACTTAATGATCAAAAACAATGTAAATCTCTGTATTTCCTTGTAATATTATTTATATTTGCTAAAACATATTTTCTACTCGTAGTTTTCAATAAAAAGATACTGCAAGATTGTTTACCTTTTTTTAAACACCAAACCAAACAGAGTATAGGTATGCCTCTTAGGTTTTATATAGATAGAACTTTCTAACTGACTTTAAAAAATGAGTAGGTTCTCAATTTGATTGTTTTTTCTTTAACTATAAGTAAATTCGAAGCGTACAAAGAGGAAGTAGATACCTACCACGTAAATTAACATTTAATAAGTGCGTAACATAGAGAGAGCTTTTATTTTTTAAAAATTAAAAAAAAACGACTAAAACGATTATTCGCGGCGGCCTAGCCCTAAACTTGGCAGAATAAAAAAAAATCTGGCCTCCTCGCCGCTGTGGAGCAAAATATTCTGTCTTTAAAAAAAATACAAAAAGTGGGTCAAAAAGTATGTATCTTTTAAGATACACTGCCAATTTAAGGGCTAGTATTAGACAAGAGTTGTTTTCAAAGCTTATTATTGAATATTACTAAAGAAATAAAAAAACTTTTTTTAGTGTGAAAAAACCTACACATTGCACTGTCCACAAAAAAATCTAAGTTACTCTTTAGATAATAAAATTAAATAAATAAATATCTTGGGACATCTTACACAAATCAACCTAGTCCCTCGGTAAGCTGAATTAAGGCTTGTGATGTGGGTACCAGGCGACGATATATATATATATAATAAATAGATACATACCTATAGATACTTAAATACATAGACAGCCATGACCTAGGAACAAATATTTGTGGTAAAGAAATACACAAATAATGCCCTCGCCGGGATTCGAACCCGGAACCTCTCTAGCTTCGTAGGCAGGGTCACTGCCAACTAGGCTACGGGGGCTGACAAATTAGGGACCAACTATAAAGTCTACGATCAAACACGCCAATTTCATAGCTAATGACGTAATGACCCAATATTTAGCTTTACACTTTTATTCAATATTTTCCTTGTGTAAGTACCACGGTTGAAATTTTCCACGGACGGAAAATTGTCGACGGAAAAAGACGCGCACCTATCACACGTTCACATTCATGCTGGCGACATATACTGGCATTTTTAGGGTTCCGTAGTAAATAGGAATCCTTATAGTTTCGTGGAATAAATATCTTAAATAAATATCTTGGGACACCTCACACAAATCGACTTAATCCCACGGTAAGCTCAATTAAGGCTTGTGATGTGGGTACCAGGCGACGATATATATGTATAATAGATATTTAAATACAAGGAAAGAAAGGTTGTATATAATATGTCACAGTCATTATACTCGGAAAGTATAAAACATACATACACATAATAAGGGACGTATAAAATTATTTTCCAAAAAAGTGTGGTTTGTGAGTCACTTTTGTCGTTACAAACGTATAGGAATCTATTTTTTAGAATTTTATCACTATATTTTTCAAATATATAAAAATCATATCATAAATACAAATTGATATTAATCAAGGCTTCATAGCTTTTTCTTCATTTCTTAAGCTCTGTTTTTATAAAGATAAAAGAATCTGTAACTTTCCGTCAATACATACTTAAATTACTTAAGTTCAGAAAAAAAAACACGAACTACTTAATTATTTTGAGCGCGATCAGTTCAGCCGTTTATATGATATCTACGGGGGCCTTCAGGTGGAACTCGAAACTTACTTTTTCCAATAAATATAAATATAACAACGTTGGACGTTGGTGATCTTGGTCGTTTTTTCTGTGGTATATGACATCCAATATATATGTATAGTATTAAGTAGTGTGACTACTGGGGAAAATAAAAGTACCAATCAACATATTTAGTAATTAATAATTTGATTTGTGTTTTCACAATACATTCAATAGATGGCAGCACCAGCTCTCTAGCCGTTCTAGAAAACTGAAAATTATTCTGATAGGAGGAGCATGCATGTATTGCTTGCCCTTAGAGTATGATCAAAGGCGCCTAGCCTTGTATTGGGATTGCATATACCCGAGAAAATTGACCGGTGGTTGCTGAGACCGAGTGGCCGAGGGGTACAGGCATCAGCCGCGAAACCTGAGCACGTAGGTTCGATTCCCACCTCGGACGTTGGTGATCTTGGTTGTTTTTTCTTTGGTACATAACATCCAATATTGCTAATAAATATAACAAGTTGGTAATATAATTAAGTAAACAATTTGTACGCATTCTATTCAAGCTACACAGGTGTTGAATTGTATAGTTTCTGAGACTGTGCTTTGTACTACCTTTTGATTATAAACAAATTCTATTATGTAAATTACATAAAGAATCAACTTAAATATAAATGATAATAAATAAAATATTAAAAAGCCAATACTTTATGCAAAATGGAGTGTTTAATTTGAATTCAACTTAATTATTATCCCATTTTTTCATATTATAAACCCAAACAACTCAACTTTAATTTGAACCTTATTTCGTAGGTCATAACGTAAATAATGAAAGCTAGTATTGTTGTCACTTAGGCTTGTTTAAACGTGCTATGTACGGAGTGCGTCCTGTATGGAGGTGAAATAATTGAATCGCGAAAGACACAGCTTAAGTCAGCGGAGAGCCTAGAATCATTTTTGTTCAATGTGCCCATGAGGAAAGGGAAAAAATTCAACAGCGGATTTCTGACCAAATTTGAAGTTAAAAATGTCATTCTAGATTCTAATGTTTTCTAGATTCAGTCTATTTTAAGAGATTTTTTCTTAAAACCGTTTTAGACCGGTACGCTATGATAAACTCATTTTAGGGAACGATTTTGCCACCATGTTGTCTTAGTCTTGTCACACTTAAAATATCTTTAATTACCTAGCAAATGTAAAAAAAACTTTAAAGTGCATTTTTTGCGATAGTTTGATTAATAAAATCCTTTTTTTGTGTATTAAGGCAAGTTTTTACATCAAAATGTGCTCATTAAATTAAACATTGCTTTTCGTGGAATTTCATTAAGACGTAGAGATAAATTAACCTAACCTATATCTAACATAGGCATTGTATCTTAGATGCTGACGGCATTTCCTCGCTGTATCGCAATACTGATGCGTTGTGCGAGGAAGCCGCCAGCTCTTCCGTCTTTAAACGTAAGAGTAAGTGAAGGGTCCACGGAAAGAACATGTCTAGTCAATTCAAATTACAGGAAAACCAATTTACTTTTAACAGAATAAGGTGTGAATTTGCCCTGATTGGTGGGGCGCCCCAGACGCCCCACCAATCCGGCCACACCTCTGTGGAAGTAGCTAGAAAGCTCGACATATTTTTGGCTGCTATGGTAGAGACACGAAGGCACTACCACCAAGAATAGCACCAAAATAGCCACTGCCACAAAGGCGTACCCAGATCCATGAAGCCACGATATTTTTTTCCGTGGACCCTTCAAGTGGTCTATCTGCTATTCGTTTATCTGTGCACCTGCGCATACGCATAGTATCTCGCGAGAGCTCACTAGTGTTGTGGTAGCGGTCCCGAACACACATGCCACCGTTTCAAAACAAAAAATCGGTAAAGAAATTGGCCGTATGTTGAGTGACTTGTTCAGTGGATTTTGGATAGTAAGTACATTTGTGATTAATACTTAAGCTTGTTTCGTAAGTAATGGGGTTATTATTTAGCGTGGAAATTAGAGTTTAAAAATATTATAGAACAATTTAAGACTACATGGCTAAAAATAAAAAAAATATTACTATGTTTTTATATGTTAATAACATGACAAATGCATTTAATGAATTATCATAAAAAAATAAGGAACCTATCTGTGACGTTCTTTGCTTATATAAATTTCCACATTAAATAGCATATTCAATAGTTCAATTGTTTGAGTTTTGTACAAATCGCACAACATTTTCGCCTGTAAATCTAAACTTATTACATAAAAACTCAGCATAAATGTTTGGAGCCTATTTAATTCATAAATAATTTACTAATTTATATTTTTATTTGATCGATCTTAGCGACACACCGTACAGTCAAAAATACGAGTATAATATAAAAATACATGTGCAAAAATACGAGTAACTATGTATTGAAAGAATCCACTCACACATAATATGATTACGAAGTTCTTATTAGACGAATTAAAGTGCGCTGGGACATACAACTTATTTTTCCGTTGAGTTGACTATACTCCTATACAGGGTGTAGGTAATCGATAAGTGTTTACAGGCCATAATTCCGTAAATATGAGAGATATCAGAAAAAAAATAGCTGATATCGAAAGTATGTTACCCAACGAGTAAAATTACATAAATATTTTTTTTCTAAATAGATAAAGTAATATTTAAAAAAAAACTCAAAACGCTCCCATACATTTAGTATGACGACTTACAGCCTTAAAGAATGTCGGGTGTCGTAAGAGATAAAACTGTTAGAGATTCGTTATTTGTACGAATACATTGTAATAAAATAATAATACTACCGTTTATGGACTAATTAATCTAACATTTATTCTTAAATGAAAAAAATATTCGTATTAAACTAGTCATTGAATGAACGGTTACGTACTAAATGTAGTTGGAGGGTTTGAAGTTAATATTTGAGATATTTCTGATTTTATTTCAAAAACGTTATTAGTGTTTACTCGTTGTGTAATGCACTTTCGAAATCAGTTAATTTTTTTCTGATATCTCTAATATTTACCGAATTATGGCCTGTAAACACGTATCGATTACACCCTGTATGTCATTTTCGCAGATCTACAACACTTAATTCGGTGCCTAGCTCAACATAGTAGAAATAAAGAGAAATAACTTTGGTTCGACACTGCGACGTTTTTGCGAGTAACTTCATGTGTTCCAGATCGACAAGGTAATTATTTCGTTGAATGTGCAGGGTTCTTTCTGTTTTAATTAAACTTATCAAGTGTTTGGTGTTTTATTTAAGTTCAGTAGACACTTTCTGGCAATTTATGAAAATAACTTAATCTTGCAGTACATAGTAGGTACTTAGACAAGTTGCCAATCGCTAACACTTAATCGTCAATCGCAAACGAAAGGCAGTTAACTGTCTTTGTAGCACTAATACGAAAGAGTGACAGAAAGGGAAAACTACGATACGCCACTAAGCGTTAGCGATTGGCAACTTGGCTAAGCATCCAGTACAGATATTAGGAAGTAGGTACCTAGGTATGTCACACATTATTTTCTCGGTTAAAATGAGTTCCGCAAACATTTCGTTAGTTTTATAGTTAATACAAATTCTAAATTAATAGTACCTACATTGTGCATCAAAGGAGGTAACTAAGTACGGAATTACTAACGAGAGTGTTAGAATTTTAATGACTCGAGTTAGTATTCCGCTTACCGACCGTGATGCATACAATGTTTTTCATCACACTTGCCGACAAAAAAATAAGTTTTAAGACAAAATATTATTAAATGACGTCCTGACATTACTATTACTCCCTAGAAAATTTCACTTTTCTATTACTCCCGCTACGCATGCAAGTAATGGCGCGCTTAGACAGCAAGTGTGATGAAAACATCCTTAATCGGTTTACCACTTCTTATGTTATATACATTTGTCGTTTAAGATATATGTAAACGCTACATATTTACCCAAGATTAAGCACTAAATACCCAAGACCTTTTCTAGATAGCCTTAGATAAAACACCTCTTTTGCCACATAATATTATCCCAAGATATTTTTATCAGTAAGTAAACGAGTACAATAAGCCCATACAAATAACAATGTGTACCTATATACTACAGATACATTATACAGTGTGTTACCGTGATCCGTGTTTTTACAAAAATGGGTAATAATAGGTACGCATTAAGTCTTCAAGTATTAACATTTGACAAATATTAAATAGTACATTACGACACAAGTGCGAAAAACATGAAATTCGAAACGAGAGGCGATGTTTTAAAGCACGACCGACAGGGAGTGTTTTAAATCGACACGAGTTACGAATTTCGTTTTTGCACGTGTCTCGTACGACGTTTTTTAGTACAGATGGCCCTCCGAAGTTTTGAAAATCTGCATCTTATTCCTCGGTTTCAATAAAAGCCTGTTTCACGGTAACACATTGTATAATGTGTGGATATCATTATATAGGTACATCAGATAACAGCTAGACAATACTTTTGTTGTGCTGGTACAAGGTTATTGTTAATTTTTCCACTGCGATGGTACAAGTTATAAACATATTCCAATGAAAATTACCTTCAAAAATCCTCTCTACATACATTATTGCTTTACCCCTTATTCATATTGTTTGTCCTTTTGTCTTGTCCTGTCATGCTTGTTATATTTGCCACGAATAAATTATTTGTATTTGTATTTGTCCCTTTCGCTCTTATAGACATATTGATAAGACCAAAAGGGACAAACAATACTTAGCGGCTTACTAATTTAAGAGGCGTTTATGAATAAGGGGTTACAATACATAATTCAGCTTTAAATAAGTAACCTTTGGACTTAACCAAAGTCGCCACCACTGACAATCTTACGTAAATGTTTCAACCATTACGGATTAATAGGACATAAAACAATTTAAGTTTAAAATACAGTTTTTTTACATTACTATGTTATTTTGCAAGAACCTTCATATGCGTAGAAATAGGTACACCATTTTGTTAACCAATATTATAAGGTATTAGAAACATAACAAGACCATTACAGTTAAGAAATAACCAATTAAAAAAACTTATAACAACTAATTATCCTTGCGTAACAAGTAGACTAAAAGGCATGTTACAAAAACGTCTGTCACTACTCCTGAATACATAATGGCGAAAATGTAAGAATGGACACAATTAGTTTTTGCTTGGCCAATTACACATGCTATGAGAGAAAGTAGGTTACATCTACATGACTATTAAAAAGTTTAAGAGTATACTGCAAAAAATAGACCTCAAGTTTTTGCAGTACATTTTTTTATTGCCTGTCATATCAGTATACAAATTGACCACAGTTTTTCTGAAAGCGACCACTAATATTTTTACCATGTATCATTATTTTCATATCTGCGGTCAATTATTATAACTTACCTACTATTAAAATCAGTATATCACATGATAACACATGATTGGTATGTCAGTAAGTCGCCGCGAGATAGATTTTCCATCTTTTACTAACTATATGAATGAAAGAGGGATGGATAGTCTATCTCGCGGCGACATATTGTCGCACTGATCCTGTGCTAAGCCTACTGACAAGTTACAAGTATACTATTTGGACTGACAAATGTGGGAATTAGAAACATTGTAAGCAAATATGCCCGAAGGGTTAAGAAAAATAAACTTTGTGCCAGTTTTTACTGTATTAACAAAACTAGGTACCTATTGTTTATTTTTGAATGATTATACATAACTAGAGATAATTACCATTAAGTTTTGTTTTATATTACTAAATTGGTCACAATACGGCCAGTTTATATATATCCGTCGGATAAAATTATGACTATTATTTGCCCAGGCATATAAAAGAAACGGACTGCTAACACTTCTAGGCCAGATATATTTTATTCGCGAATCGTCATTTGAACATGAAACGGGTTAGGTAAGTTGCAGTTAATTCTAAAGGCATTTCTAAGTTATTTTTAATGCGTATAAGTTATATCGCTTTCGCTTGTGGTATGTCCCAAACATTTACATACATATTAAAGTATTTTCAGAACAACACAATGCAGTGATGTGCGGGTCCAAGGTCGGAGCGTGATAATTGTATAATTCGCACGGTTTGTGACGTTTCCCGACTTTTACGGTAAACGCTAATAACTTGCCATATATACACCGTGAGCTGTTTAAACCCGACCGATTTTAACAATATATTTCTGACCATATTTAGAAACTTCTAGAGACCCGCGGGTACCTACTATACCTACATAAAAACCTTCCTCTTGAATTGCTCTACCCATTAAAAAAATCTTATCAAAATCCGTTGCGTAGTTTTAAAGATTTAAGCGTACAAAGGGACATAGGGACAGAAAAAAGTGACTTTATTTTATACTATGTAGTGACAACGTCGTATAAACTTTTCTGGATATCGCCTAGTTTCAGAGTTATTACCAATTAAAAAAAACATACTTTCTAATTGTTACTCAGTACCAAAGGTCTTTTTAATGGCGTTGGTGCCATTATGGAGAATAGTCGCACTAACCTCATTAATAGATGTCAAAAAGTGAGAAATAAAACCTTTAAAAATAGGTTGTTGAAAAAAAAAACGTTAACACTCATTGTAAATACTAGTTTTATGAATAAATTTTACTTTTTATGTTAAAATACATTCAACAATGACAAAAGTCATATAAAATGTTTTGTGTGTTTTTACATCAAAAATGCGTGGTTAAAATCTTTCGGGTTCAATCAGCCCACGGTGTATATCTAAAAACCTCATTATACAGTCGCACAAGTTTTAGACACGACTGTCTAAAAACGAGTGTAATACATTTATTATATTTAACAACAAAACATAAAAAAACAGGCCGTTAACAATGTCAGTAATCTTAATTGCTTACATGTAATTATAAGTAGATAGCCGGTAAAGTAAAAAACAGTTTTAATTGCTATTGAAATGCTATTTTCCTTCGATCCGGAGCGAGGTCGAGTGAACGCTTAATGGTACCCACACTGGCGTTTATAAACCGTCGTTATATCGCTCCGGAAACGCAGGGAAGTGTAGCCGTACCATGAGGCACTGGTCTCATCGCGGCGGGCTACTAAGCTATGAACTATCGGCTATAAACACGAACAAAGGATACACACTCCCGTGTAAATAAAAGAGACACGGCGATACTCGCCCAGCTATCAGCTATCACCGCCGGACGAGTATCGCCGTGTCTCTTTTATTTACACGGGAGTGTGTATCTTTTGTTCGTGTTTATAGCCGATAGTTCATAGCTTAGTGGCCCGCGGTGAGACCAGTGCCTGAGCTATCGCGCTTTTACTACTACTGAGTACTGAGTCCGAAATAAAAGTTATTATTATTATTATATTTTACTTTCTATCCGGCTCGCTCGCGCCAATACGCGAGTAAGAGCGGGATGGATAGAAACTATTTGCTTTATGTATCGAGTAAAACCTTCGGTAGAGATGTAGTGAAAACCCTTTTTCCTTCGGCTTTTCACGGAAACTTCGTAATTTATATTGCTGTCACAATCAACTTCAGTGCAATGCACTGAAGTTAATTGAGACAGACAGGTTGATTCGGACGTTTCCGTGAAAAGACGAAGGAAAAAGATTTTTCTCAAACATGCAATATATATTGTCTTTACATTACTTACAACAGACTCGGAGGTATCGCTTTTAGGGCGCAGTAACTCACTGGGATGGAAATTGAATTTCTTAACACTTTTCTGGCCTAGGCCTGCAAAGTAACTTTTTTAAATTTCGACAACATTGTCATTATTTTTTTGTATTTCTTTGTATGTTTGAGAAAAGTTTTACACTTGCCTCGGCGTGAAAACGGATTCCCGGCCTCGTTAGCTATCTGGCCTCGCTCGCACGCTCGCTCGGCCGTATATACCAACTTGGCCGGAAATCCTCATTTTCCCGGCCTTTGATGTAATGTACTATTGCACTACATCTGTAACTGAACTAACTGATACTTGGCAAGTCATGGTACGGCTACAGAGTACAGTCACGTCTAATAAACATTTCGGAATGTATGTCAAAGGCATAAGGATCAAAATCGTATACATGTTATTAGAGCCGACCGTACCATAACCAAAACGAGATACACGCATTGTCTTGATCTAATTGCGTATCTCTCAAAACGCGCGTATTAGAGCGAGCTTTCATGGATGGACAACTGCATGGCGTCTACGTTGCGTTCACGCTGCGGGCGCCGTTACAGGACGGCGATCGCAATACGCTAGTGTGGGGGCTTCATGTAAGTAATGCTTAAACATTAAGCAGCTTAAAACGCTATACAAGGCTATATCCTATTTGTATATTCAATTAAAATACAGTACTATAATATAATATTTTATAGTGCTTTATTCTTAAAATACTAAAATTTCATTTATATTATTTGTGTATAGACATTTATTATCACAAAATAAATTTAGCTTTAACTTATAAACAGAGTAAACACTTAAAATTAACAGCAATTAGTGTTCTACGATTCTTATAATTATTTATTGAACTGGAATGTATCAGAATTCACTGACTATGTCTAGATACATATTAACAAAATATGTGAGCGGTTTAGTAAAAATACCCCATTTTATCACTTGCCATAAAAGTGTGATGGTGTAGAGTGCTTGTTCAAATAGTTTTCAGCACCTTGGTGCCCTGCTAAGCATAAACGCAGCAACTAGTATTAAGATGTTAATTATTCAGCAACATTAGTACAAAACAAACAAAACAGATGATTGTATTGTATTCTATTCTATTGACATTTAAAAAGTAGTTACTGCATTCATGTTTAAGAGGGCAGCTTGGACGCTCTGATATCAAGGGTTGTCTGGGAAACCCGATAAATAAGTCAAACGCAAACCCATGTTCGGAGTCTTTCCGGCGGACAATCTAAAAGTTAAGGCCTATAAATCTTGATTTTATTATGAAAGCCTTATCCTCATTAAAACGTACTTCTTTTTCATTGCGTTGTATGATAAAAATCATTACTATCTGTCCACAGGCTGATGAAAAAAAAGTGCGTGTTCAGCTGAACTGTAGAGCCCCTCTTTCCTGTGGCCAATAGTAACAGTAGGCAACTGGTAGGAGTGTAGTCGTGATTTTTATCATACAATTCTATAGAAAAGGAGTGCCTATAAATGACAATAAGGGTTTAATAAGAAAATTAACTTTCATAGTCCTTAACTTTTAAAATGTCCACCGGAAAGACTCTTAACATGATTTTGAGTTCGACCCAAATCGAGATAACTATTCAATGAAATGACAAACTCATGTAAGTGTCATATAATTCGTATTTCAAAAACTTTTGCTCGTCTTCTTGGGTTTCACAAATAAATATAAATTTCTCTATGTATCTGATGTCGACTATACCTACTTACAATGAAAATATTTAATAATTACTTAAGAATTAAGATAAGTGATAAGTGATGCAGAGGATTACTGAAAGGTGAGACAACGTTTGAGATACGATACGAGTATAATAATTGTGAGCAAAGATTTTTTCTGTGTTTTGTCAGAAAGGTAACGTAGGGTAAGGTGGGGTAAAATGAAACGGTTTTTTGATGGGGTAAGACAAAAAGCTACCTGTATAAGCAGAATCATTTTGATACAAATCTATGCAGATCTGTATCAAAATTATTGAATTACTCTAAACCCTTTAGGTACTTGTGGACATGGCCGTGATAAACCTGACAAACTATTTGCAAATGCGATAACTATGAGCAACCCTGACATGTGCTACAAATAGCACCTATATGATTGTCCTATAGGAAGTATTGCAGTGAAGAGGTCGCGGAAGAGACGGGATGCATCTTCAATGGCAAATAAATTTGTAAGACTCGGAAGTAAGTATGAACAATATACCTATATTTTTTATTTAGTAGCCTCTATTGGATAAAACGTCTACAGGTTCTTGATCTTCAGAGTGCTTAGCCAAGTTGCCAATCGCTAGCGCTTAGTAGCGTATCGTAGGTTCCCTCTCCGTCACTCTTTCATATTAGTGCGACAAAGACAGTAAGTTGTTTTTCGTTTACGATTGACGATTAAGCGTTAGCGATTGGCAACTTGTCTAAGCACCCAGAATAGGCATGATGACTGGCAAGTCAAATCAGCATCTCTTTTCAAACTGACAAAACGATCACCACTATGGAATTTTATATGATATACTTTAAAGTGACGTCACGTTTGAGTACTGCCAAATGACCTACTCTTTTAAGTTCTTTTCAATTTATTAAATAGAAGTTCTGTACAAAAATTAGTGCAATCCACATCTTAGTAATAATTTCTTCGTGTATTATGTCGTGCATAATGTTAAATAATTTATTTTAACTACCCACTCACTTGCTTCATGTAGCTTTTGTTACATGTCATCACTCTTATAATATTTTACATAGACATAGAGTCTAACACAAAAATGAAAGCATGTGAGTGTTTATAGTCATCATCCCTATTACACGTATTATGTTAAGTGAACAGACGTGCAAAATGGCGGATCCTTCGTTTCCTGCCTACAATAGAAATCCAGACGAAACCAGAGAAAAACCGCAAATCGAGTTTAAAAATAAAGGCAGGATGTCGCCGACGTAATAAATGGTCCGTGAAACAATTTATAAGCTTATTCTAGTATACTTTGAACTTTAAAATCATGAGGAATGAAGGTGGTCTGAGGTCAGAGTTATACTGGAAAGGTAAGAGACGCATTTAGTGACACGATACAGACATTAGTCGGTGGAAATACCCTATTACTGTAATAGAGGATTAAAAATAAATTCCTTTGGTTTTCATTTGGACTTTGTAGTTAATATTTTAAGGTGGAAATAGACACAAAACGTGATTCGTCGAAATTCGTTGATTTCGTAGAGTGGGAGATAGAATGAGCGAATGCTCGTTTGGTCTAAATGCACCTTAACAGAATAACAGGAAAAGAAAACATGCACCATACACAATACGAAATCTAACAGGAAACAGGGTAAAAATTCAAATGAAAGTGCACAAAATTACACATAGGGCAGATAAGTGAAAAATTGTGAGGAACATAGGTTTACCCTCGACCTGCCCGTAATACTCATTGAGCGATTGAAATTTAAACCAAATAAATGTTAAAATATCGTCTTTTTTCCTTGGTTTTACAATTTACATAAAATAAAAGAATTTAGAGTGTAGCCTCAACCTAAACAGGTTCTTCATTCACATTTTAACAAAAATCTAATATTTTCTTCACAATAAATAAATATCTGGAACATCTTACACAAATCGACCTAGTCCCACGGTAAGCTCAATTAAGGCTTGTGATGTGGGTACCAAGCGACGATGTATATATATATATATATAATAGGTACATACATACAGATACTTAAATACATAGACAGCCATGACCAAGGAACAAACATTTGTGATAAATAAATGCACAAAGAATGCCCTCGCCGGGATTCGAACCCGGAACCTCCAGCTTCGTAGGCAGGGTCACTACCAACTAGGCTACAGAGGCTGACAAAAAACAAAAATCGAACATGCCCTTAAGGAATCACAATGGACAGGTTACTTTTCGCTTATCACACGTGCTTGCTGCATGCCATCTTGGCTAGGCCCTTCGCTATAACCGTATAACTGCGTTATTATAGTTATTAACTCGGCTACCGACTCAATGTCAAGTCGAAACATCCGCCTTTAAGACGGTGGCATCTCACGAATCGTGTACACTTTATAATACTCGTATGTTGGTATTGCGTTTATAAGTAGGAAGTAAAGCAATACATTAAATATATTAACTATTAAGAGCGTTAAGAAGTATGTGTGGTGTACGTATGTGTGATCGGATCAGAAATAGCGTTATAAGAGAGAGATGTGGAATGGAAGAAAGTGTAGTAACCAAGATTGAAAAAGGAATGCTTCGGTGGTTTGGGCATGTTGAAAGGATGGATGAAAGTAGATTGACAAAGAGAATATATGCTGAGGAGATTGATGGTAGGGTCGGAAGGGGGCGGCCAAGGCGAGGATATTTAGATCAAAACTCTCAAATCTTAACTAAAGGCCAGATCCGCAGTACCCATAACCGACGAGCATGTATGAGAAGAGAGTCTATATTAATTCGCATAATTTATTACGCATACTTCAAATTGGCATAGCGTTGTTAAGCATACTATTTAAGTGGCATAAGCATAATTTCGCATAAACGATTACGCATAATGTACTTACGTATAACGTAAACTATCATAACGATGATTTGGAATAATTAGGATGAGCATAATACTAATTGGTATACTTAATGAAAGGTATAAAATATAATAAATAAAATAATAATGACCGATCATAGATTGCGTAGCGAAACCGATACTAAGTATATACCTAATATTTTTGCCAAGTTACTGTCGATTAGTACGTATTAATAATATTATTATATACCATATATTGCTTCCAATTTAAAACTAGTTTAGACTTTTTTTTACTTGTGCGTTGTGCGTAGGTATAACAGTTAATGTTTAGGTCTTGACATATTTTATTGACTGACATACATTTATCTACTTATATTTTTATAGTAAATATTGATTATTTTTACCCTAGCAATTTAAAATGTTCATAAGTACGGCGTGTGTATTTTATACGGGATACAGTTATCGTTTTGTGATCGTAGAAATAATGGTATAGGTAAATAGGTTCCCTAGATCCTATTTTAAGCGTCATTAAAATATACGCCCGTATTAAATACTTAGGTACACACTCTGTACTGTGCGCCTCATGCGCCTACCAAGATGTGA
The DNA here is from genome assembly GCA_025490895.1 of Thaumatotibia leucotreta. Classification (NCBI taxonomy): domain Eukaryota; kingdom Metazoa; phylum Arthropoda; class Insecta; order Lepidoptera; family Tortricidae; genus Thaumatotibia; species Thaumatotibia leucotreta. The sequence goes on along the minus strand of JALPQI010030611.1, from coordinate 103,698 downwards.
TTTCTTCATCAATACATAGTATAAAATAAAGTCACTTCTTCTGTCCCTATGTCACTTTGTATGCTTAAATCTTTAAAACTACGCAACGGGTTTTGATGAGATTTTTTTTGAATAGGTAGAGTAATTCAAGAGGAAGGTTTTTATGTAGGTATATCTAGTACCCGTGCGAAGCCGAGGCGGGTCGCTAGTTACTAATAAAATTGATTATTAAATACCTAATGTTTTATTTAATTGATTGTATCTGGCGTGTTCATTAGGATGTGTAGGAGATATCGACGATCCCTAGGCTTCAACTTCGCTTCGTCGCTCCTGCTTATTAGTCTTTTGAACTTAACCTTACCGTCTTGGTTTTACCCTGATCTGCCTCATTCGCTTGATTTCTAAGTTTATGCTAATCCATATTAGGACGAATAAAGTTATATTTAATAATGTTATGCATATTTCAATTATGCATAATCAGTAATATGCGTATTAAGCATTATGGAATTTTATTATTTTGCCTATTCAATATTATGCTTAATTAATTATGCCAAATCCGTTATGCGAATTCATATTAGGACTATTAATATTAGGCATATTAAAGGGGACCCATGAGAAGATGTATGAATGTTAGCGAAGCGAAGGAAGTTTGCAAGGATCGTAGTATGTGGCGTTCAGTGGTTTCTGCCTACCCCTACAGGCGTGAGTATATTGTATGTATTGGGTAACTATTTTTTTATGAACACAAAGATATGCTAGCATTACGCCTCTTTGTTAAATTACTATATTATTAATGTATATCGTCGGTTAGCAAGCAAAACTCGCTAGTGACTACTTACCTGAAATAAAGCTCGTATCTCAAAGATTCAGTACTAGCATACGAGGTTGCTAATAATGGCTTTTATAGGGAGTTTTGATTGGCCACAGACGATATATTTTTGTAAAATAAGTAAAGAGTGGCGTGGCATGTAAAAGGAAGACACGAAGGTTTTCTATAATTCTATAATACTTTATATACTCGTATCTGTCTCAAATATGTAAAACTAAATTAATAAATAAACTATACAATCGACTACTTGTGTCGACTATAAATAAACATTTTCAATTAAAGATTTTAAGAGTGTTCCTATTATTTTATTTATTATAATTTTAACAATATTGGATGTAGATAATTACCTACATGATTATAAAAAATAAGTGACGTTTTAGGGCATTTCGATTTGACTTCGATGGCAACATTATTACCCGATTTCCGTGGGTATCTCATACATTTTTTGGATATCTTGGTAGTTATCAACTACGTCTACCAACATATCCAAAAGTTCTTGCATCTCTCACGGGATTCGTGCGATAATCTGCCACCGAAGTCACGGCGGTTGAAACGCTCGGATAAATGACCTTTACTATGAAAGGTTAGCTGTTTAAAGTCTATAAATATAAATTATATTCAGCTAACTCAGGTAATAGAAAATATAACGAATTTAACTTTAAATTGAATTTCGTGGAATAAGTCAGAGAAGAGATCAAACGAGGAGGTGCTAAATATGATGAAGGAGGGCAGGTGTATTTTAAAAACAATAGAAAACAGAAGAGGGAGAATGATTGGACACTTGTTACGACACGACGAGTATCTAATGATTACAATAGAAGGAAAAGTTGAGGGAAGGAGACAAGAGGAAGACCAAGGAGGGCCTATATGGACCAAATAAAAGAAAAGGTGCACGTGGTGTCGTACCAAGCAGTCAAGGAGAAAGCCCAGGAAAGAGAAGCGTGGAAATTGCTCCACCGACAAGAGCTTAGCTCTTAAGTTTATGATGATGATGAGTAAGTTTAAGAGAAACATTATTGCGATACTTTATTATTGTAAGTAATAGCTTCGTTCTTATAAAATCTAATTAAGTAATGCCTAACAACTTATTACTAAAACTAAATATTAGCTACAGATTACATAAGTTACTAAATAATACAATTATCGTCTAACTAAATTCAACAAGAATTACTTTTACTTTCAAATATATATATTTTTTTCTATATGTTGCAGTAAAATATTGTAATACTGATAATTACATTGTATCACAAAAATTGGTAACGTTTAGGAATTATTATGCTACCTGTTTAAATAAATTATATTTTACCTAACTACAAATTAGATGTAAAATTTAAGGAAATAAAAACTCAAAATTACTAAGTGACATTTTAGTAATTATTTAGAGGTAACCTATAAAAAATATACTTTACTACATTACAATATTATTTTCCTAGTGGAAATTTAAATTGAACAGTACCTATTCTTTAAATATTAACATACATTACATTTGGGCAAGTTATTTTATTTTGTTACAAAACAAGGCGTTTTTAAAGGCTTTATTTCAATCATAAGTTCATAAATGAAGTAATATTTTATTCTCTATGATTAGGTATAATAATATAAATAAAACATTAAAATGAGCTTATATTTACTATAATTAAAAACAATGCCAAGTGTTACATTGAACATTCATACTATGATATCAATCATAATTAATTTTAAAGGTTTTATTCTGGATAAAGCACCAAACAGTTGAGTCTTTAAAAATATCGGTTTTTAATTAAACCTTTGATATCTCAATGATTTTTGAATTCTCCATGGTAATATAAGTTAAATTGAAATCGTTTATGTACTCTGGCTAACCAGATCAGTGAAAAATGCTGGTTGGCTAAAGTAGCTACAGATGTAGTGCAAAATCCTTTCTCTTTGGCTTTTCACGGAAACATCCGAATTCATATTGCTGTCACAATGACCTTCAGTATATATTGCACTGAAGCTAATTGAGACAGGGAGATAAATTCGGGCGTTTCCGTGAAAAGCCGAAGAGAAAGGATTTTCACTACATCTGTACATAGCGATGTAGTCATTCCTGATAGCTGTCAGTTCAATGAATATTATAACCTATAGTCCTGGTATCACCGCGAGCTACTAAACTATGAACTACCTATCGACTATAAGCACGAACAAAAGTGGCTCTCCCGTGTAAATAAAAGAGACACGGCGATACTCGCCCAGCTATCAGCTATCACCGCCGGGCGAGTATCGCCGTGTCTCTTTTTTTTACACGGGAGTGCGTATGTTTTGTTCGTGTTTATAGCCCATAGTTCATAGCTTAGTAGCTCTCGGTGAAACCAGTGCCTAAAAGTCAGTTTTTGGCTAGAAAATGTATTAAGCTGACAGTTGTGGCTTACTGGCTTATGATGGTCCCGTTTTATCTATTTATCGTGCTACGCGTCACTTTCACACTTACATACTTGTTAGAACGTGACGGCAACAACGACAAACGATTACACGCGGTACCATCATAAGCTTACTGACTTCTTATTTGCCAGAGATAGTAACATTAGATACTCGTACTTTTCTAGGATTTCGAGTATATTGGTCTAAATTAAAAATCTATCAGACATGAATAAAAAATGATGTAAATGCTTTAAAAATATTTTAATACAAATGAGAGAAACCTCGTATGGCCCCGTATCTAAGTCGACGAACGTATCTCGATATAGCCTCATTTAAATTCGACTTCGGGTATCCATTAATATAAGTATTTGTACTAGTGTTATCAATGTTATCATTAATAGGAAATAATGGAAAGATCTTACTTTGTATGGGCCTGCTCCTCAAAGTAGTTAAATAATGAATATCTGAAACAAAAAATACTTTTTTATTATCTGTTATTCAATATCTCAATTTGAGTCAAATAATACATTGTATGGTCGTGTGGTGACGGCAGTAAGAATACATTTGTCACCACCCCAAGTCCTCCTGCGGGTGTCGTAAGAGTCGACTAAGGGATTGAAGTGTCAGTGACCATTATTTGATAAAAGATGATGGGCAGCAGCGTCATCATAGTGGACACATTACTGCGATCGCCAATCCGCTTGCCCAGCGTGGCGATTATGGGCATTTACCTCCTAATGCGTCTGCGCATAGTTAATAGGAGAGGCTTACGTCCAGCAGTGGACTATCATAGGCTGATGATGATGAATACATTGTATGGTTGAGGATAGAGATACCTGATTGCCCCTGTATACAAACGTCGAATGAGGATAAGGTAATTTTTTTCGACTTATATAATTGTCAGCGGTTTAGTAAAAGGGTGTTCCAAAAATAAACCTGGTGGTAGGGCCTTTTGCAGGGTCCGCCCGGATAGCTACCACCGTCTTACAAGAGTAGAGTAAGATAGCCGGTGTAATTACTGGCATAGATAGAGGTAATCCATCTAAGGGTAGGCAGAGTACAGGCGATTTTTTGATCACTATGTCCATGGGCCTCAGTTCCTGCTTTCCTCAGGTGGGCTGAAAGCTCTGTCTACCTTTGTCGTACAAAAAAAATCCGATAACTTGATTTCTCCAGATGTTGACGTGCTTGGGCTTATTCGAATTCTTTTTTATAATCTAGATCGAATTAGCTCGTGATTTCGATGAATGAGCCCAAACATGTTCAGATCTGGAAGAATCAGGTTACCAATTGGGTTTTTTTGTCCGACATTTCTCCGAGTGTTTCAACCGTCGTGACTTCGTTGGCAGCCTTATCACACGAATCCCGTGAGAGATGCAAGAACTTTTGGATATATTGATAAATGTAGTTGACAACTACCAAGATATCCAAAAAATTTATGAGATACCCACGGAAATCGGGTAATAATGTTACCACCAAAGTCACGGCGGTTGAAACGTTCGGAGAAAGGCCCTGGAATGATGGTCGACAATGTTTGCACACGGCGAACGATCAAGTGATATTTCCGTTTTAGTGCTTAATACATCTAACAGTAATAAGGACGCCGTTACAACTATACTCTGGTCAACCAACATGTCAGTGTAAAAAAGCGGCAAATCCAAACGCGAAGTTAACATTCCATAGAAATAATGTATTTTTCATCACACTTGCTGTCTAAGCGCGCCATTGCTTGCATGCATAACGGGAGTAATAGAAAAGTGAAATTTAATAATATTTTGTCTTAAAACTTATTTTTTTGTCGGCAAGAGTGATGAAAAACATTGTAGGTATGCATCACGGTCGGTAAGCGGAATACTAACTCGAGTAATTTTTTTTTAAATCGCTCATTAAAAGCCTTCGCCTACGGCTCGTTAGTGATTCCGTACTTACCTCCCTTGATGCACTAGTACATTGTTCCGTTTTACTACTGACAAGCTTGCTGGCCAAAATATTGTAACGCCGCCGCCGATATCGTGTCTGACATGGTACACTAACACAGCCGATACGCACCTCACCCTAGCGTGCCCGCCGCTAAAGACGCGGCCACAACCAGCAGCGCCGTCGCCGCCGGTGCCGAACGCATCCGACGCGATATCGTGTCCGACGCGATATCGTGTCCGACGCGATATCGTGTCCGACGCGATATCGTGTCTGACATGGTACACTAACACAGTCGATACACACCTCACCCCAGCGTGCCCGCCGCTAAAGACGCGGCCACAACGAGTAACGCCGTCGCCACGCCGCCGGCGCCGACGTGCGCCGCCACCGCCGCCGACTCGCCGCCGGTGCCGAACGCGTCTGACGCCGATATCGTGTCTGTGGAACATGTGACAGTTACACTCCGCACTTTATGTCAAATAAATAAATAATAAATAGATCTCTTCGGACATCTCACACAAATCGACGATAGTCAAACGGTAAGCTCAATTAAGACTTGCGATGTGGGTACCCAGATTGCTATAATTAGTGATCGTTATCAACGTGCACTTTCCGTGGCAATGGCTATGGCTGACAGAAAAAGTAACAAATGTGAAAATGCGATTTTGTTCTATTACTCGTACTCTCAGTAAAAATAGTACTCTCTTTAGGATACATACAATACAAACTATGTATATCCTACTTTAAAAAAGCAAAAATCTAATGTCATTAATTTATGACACAAAATAGTACCTTAAGTGACATTTTGCGAAGTCTTTATTTTAAGTAAAATTAATATTCAAGTGAATTAAGATCAGTGTTATATAATGGATTTTTCAATTTGACGTCAACGTTGGACAGCCGAATCTGTTTAATATATTTTAGTCGTTTACTCGTTTGATCAGTGTAATTTGAATAAGTTATTAAAATATGTATAAGTAATTAATTATTATAATTAAATATACTATAATTTCTAAAATTTTTATAATTGATAAAATACCTGTGTAATTGATTTTTCTGTCAACCATACTTTGCCACCAAAACTGCACGTTGATAACGATGACTATATAATAGATACATACTTAAATACATAGACAGCCACGACCAAGGAACAAATATTTGTAATATCACAAATAATGACCACGCCGGGATTCGAGCCCGGAACCTCTAGCTTCGTAGGCAGGGTCACTACCAACGTACCCCCTAGGCTACGGAGGCTGACATACTGTTATTTATATTTTCTACTCCCGTATTTTTATTTGTCATTTACAGAGTCGTGAACACACCTTTAAGCCCCTACCTTACAGATGTCAAGATAAGTCTATATTGTCTATTCCCTATAAACGCATTCGGGCATACACGCAGTGCGTTTTTGGATTTTAAGACACCTCGTGTATACGAGGCATAATGAAATACATGGCTGCCAACCCAATTTCAAATGTCATTTCTGATGAATTGTAAACCATAGAGGAGCTTTCTTTTTTAATTTTGACGTCTCCCGCCCGACCATAATGATTAATAAAAAATGTGTTTAACTAAGAATATTTCTCACAATTTTATTTGAAAATAAGTGCGTGGTCGTAGAAAAAATATTGTATGCAACATTGTTTAACTGAGTCAAAAAATGCTCGTGGCGTCTTTAATAACAATTTTCGGCTTCGCTTCAAATTGTTATCCACGCCATTTATCTTTTTTGACCTCTCTTAAACAAGGGTTGCATATGCATAATATACTATAATATTCGTGCTGTTAAGTAGTTCTTTAGCATTAGAAGTAAGGTAAACCATCTTGACAGGACTGTTGAACATTATAGAAAGACTTTCTAAATACTATTTTTCTAATTTCTGAAAATTACCTACATTATTTGATACCGGAAAATATGAAAATATAATTAAATGGTCAGGTCACCTTAAGGAATCGAAATTAAATTTCAAGTAATTATTCGTTCGTCTAATCATTTGATCAAGTTTGGAGTAATGTCCATATTATTGCGAACAATGACGCCCATTTGTCCAGGGATTGGACTAATGTTACACTTTTTATTAAATTATATCAACATGTTTTGACACCTACGAGAGAAAGACTTGCTTCATTTTCTTAGGACACTACCAAATTTAAAATTGTGTAAAAATAGCATAATTTTATCTACCTCATCAATTCATCTACGGGATTTTAACGGAAGTTTTAATTGATTTCGTATGTCTATTAAAGGCATTTAGGATTGTAATACTATGAAAGTTTTGGAATTCTCTAAATTAACGTGCATATCATAAGACGATGGGCGTCTAGAGGTTTTCTGGTTATGGGTAGTTTTGCGAAACATAGATTTACATTTCTTTGTACGCACAGGTTCGTATAAAATTATTTTATTAATTGATTTTGTAGCCTTTTTTTCCTGATGGGAATTAATTTCTACTCTCCCGTTTTTAAACATTAAAAGCAAATAAGAAAAGAATGAATAGCGTTAATAAGTTGTCATCTATTCTTCAGCGGTTAGTGACCTCGTGCAAGTATTATAATTATTCTAACTAGGTGTCGATTATAGCGTCAAAATTAAATATTAAACACATACCCTCTTATTAATTCGTCTCCTAACTTAAAAAGCCGCTAAGTATTGTTTGTTCCTTTCAGTATTATCAGTATCTCTAATATCTCTATAAGACCGAAAGGGACAAATAATACTTAGATGACGTTTGTGAATAAGGAGGATAGAATAGTACATTACGATACAAGTGCGAAAAACATGAATTCGAAACGAGTGGCGATGTTTTGACAACAACAAATTGACATTCGTTTTTGCACGTGTCTCGTATGACGTTTTTTAGTGCAGATGGCCGTCCGAAGTTTTGGACCTAACGTAAAAAAACACACTTCTCGTACTAGAGCCTAATAAAAAAGGCACCATCTGTACTAAAAAATATAGTTACCAATACCATAAAACCAGAAAAAGACCACCCACCGCATGCAACCCATACACACCCATAAATAAGTCCACATTCTGAATAATATTCGAAAACTAGGCAATAATAAATAGCTACGTCGGAAATACGCGATAATGACATAGAAATTGTACATATATTAATTTATCAAGCAGAGCAAGATACCTTTAAAACAAACCCGATAATTTAAATATACAATAAAATAGTACCAAACTACCAACAACATCGATTTATGACATACCTATATCACCAGCTGCCTCGGCGAATGAAGGGTTGAAGGAAAAAAAGACACGAATTAATGTCATAATCACTAACCATAAACTGATGAAAACTGTTATTGTTATATTTTAAAACGTCAAAAATTATTGAACATGATTAAAATGGGTGAAAAAGTTAGTAGGGTCCCATCGGAATTTATTTAGAAATTTAACAAAATATTGCTTCCTGTGATGAACTGATCAAAGATCAAACACAAATGTTTAACAAAAAATTAAGTAAAAACAATTACCTATTATTGAATAAAATTTGGGTTATTTTAAAACCTGGGTTTACTGAAATAATACCGGTATTCGATTTCTTATCTAAAAGTATGTAAGTGACTTTAGTTACCTACATTTAAAAAGTAACAAGGATCGGACAAACGCCCGTCATTTTGAAAACATAACCCTGTTCCTTACTGTAGAGACTTTCTGATCTTATGATGTAAACATATTTTATTTTATAAGATATTTTTTAAATAACTCTTACACAAAGTATGTATTTAGGAGATTGCAACTCCTATTTACTTGTACACACCATGATTATGAATTTGTGACCCTTACGATTTAAATTTTTTGATATTGAATTTCGATGTGTTGAGTGTATAATATCTTCTTCGGTTACCGCGATAATTGTTCAAGAAATAAAACTATTTAAACGGATTATGTATTTGCGTATATTAATAAAATTTACTTAAATCGTTTATTGGTCACAATTATGATATAAACAACTTGTACAAGTAAGAAAAAGTTGGGATCTCCTAAATAGATATTTACTTTGTGTTAGTGTTATTAAAAGCATCATATTAAATAAGAACATAGCCTAAGATTGTAATGTATTACTTAATTACTATTTGGATGAGCGGTGCTTTCTTAGCACAAGTGTGTTAACACTTAAAAAGAGGCACCAGTGTAGATATTGTAATTACTTCTAAAGCTACCGAATAAAATATATATTTTTTTTTGAATTAAAATATGTTAACATCATAATATAAAGAAGTCTCTACTGTACGGAACAGGGTTACGTTTTCAAAATGACGGGCGTTTGTTTCCTCGGTAATAAAGTAGGTACACTCACCTCCATATTTAGTGAGCAGTGACATGATGACTCCGTTGGTCCACCCGAATCCGGTTTGCAACTCGTACTCGCCACCGCCGCCGAAACCTCCGAAAACTGTTGCGTCGTACTGAAAATAAAGATTCATTTTAGCACTTTTATTTATTTAATCGTATGGCTACAAATTAGTCGCTTACTAATCTTATCAAATATCATGCTATAGTTTTATATCTAGCTTCTTCACCCAATTGGCTGCGTCCGCATCAGGAGTGAGCAAATTTAGGGCAACTTCAGTATATCTCCTCTTTGGGCAGTCCTGGATTGCACGGGAGCTCCGCAGTCACATACTGGTGAGTTTCTCCAGCCACACTTGAACATATAATCCCCGCAGAGCCCATGTACGGTTCTCAGTCTATTCAACTGGCACCAATCCCGTCTAGGAGTCGAGAAACCAATGGGCATTTTCGTGGGATCATAGTTTGAGACTGCGTCCCCAGGTGGGTTTGCCTTCCATTCCTCTTTCCACATGGTTCCTATATATTTTATTTTAGCACCGTTTATATAATACGATAGAAGTTTTCGTTTAAGAAGTTCAACTAATAAAAATCCAAATAATATAACCTATATCTAAGATTGGCCCTTGTGGCATTGTACCGAGGATGCTGGGGGCATTTCCTCGCTGTATCGCAATACTGATGCGTTGTGCGAGGAAGTCGCCAGCTCTTCGGTCTTTAGTTACGTCAAGATTTAATCTATGTACATACATTTATTTATTTTATTTAAACTTTATTGCACAATATAAAAGAGTACAAATGGCGAACTTAACGCCTTAAGGCATTCTCTACCAGTCAACCATTGGGCTAAACAGAAAGCTTTCTGCTTTTCTCACGGAATGTAATGATCCGGATTTTCGGTTAATTCGGATTTGGATTTTCAGATAATAAATACCTTTTCGAGCATAGCCTTCCTTTGCCCCCAAAATCTAAATTTGGATCGTATTCACTAAGTATTCGGTGTGATGTGATAGGTATACCGCATTCATGGATGTTAACCCTTAATTCGATACCGGGTAAAATACTAGACATCCAAAATACAAAAATCTACACAAGAAACCAAAACGCTGAAGCGAAAACTAAGCAGCGTAAGTGTATTGCATAATGATTATTATTCTGAAAAAAAATGTGTCGAGCCATCAGAAACGCTAGTTTGTCATAAATCGCCGCCAATATACCCAATTGGGAAGGACACGTCACCCGGCCTAACGTTAACAATTTTTTTTTCGTAATTTTGTATGATAAGGTATTTTTTAATTTGCACATCTATTTAACTAAATACTTGAAGTACATATTTCTGTTTACTTGAAACTTCTAACACAGTTCATCAATGAGTTTATTACTTGCAAAGTAGAATGTCTAGTATTTTTCCCGTTGGCAACTACGCCATGTTTTATGTTGTTGTTGCAATGTCCAGTATTTTTCCCGTTGCCAATGATACGGTGTTTTAACTATGTCCAGTATTTTTCTCGTTGCCAATGTTGCCGTGCTTCATCAACACATTATAATTTCGAGTAAAACCACTCAAATTAAATGAAAATGGGACACTTTTTATGTAAAAACCAGTACTAAGTGACCTGCAATAACATCTATATCATAATATCGCTATATGGCCATTTTTTTACATACTACTCATAACGACGTAGGTACTAATAACGAAATAGATCTTCGCACTCAATGAGCTTTTGCTGCCCAATATATCAAAGAATTATTATTTATTTTATATATTATTTTTATGTAATGTATTTCTAATAAAGCTGTGTGATTTCAAGTCCAAAAAAAGTTTCCTAGATGCCGAAAACTCAGACGAGGAAGATGCAGCACAGCAGTACAGAAAACAGCATATTTTCAGTGACTCCCAGTATTGATTTTTCAATGGAGTGACTTAATTTCCTTTATTTAAGTCCAACAAACATGTAAACAAAAGTCAATTTTAAAAAAAGTTTTGCTTCCCGTATGATAAGGACATCATTCGGTTTCGGACATCGCTGTTGATTATGCCATGAGCCAAGTAAACTAAGCCGCTCTAAATGCATTGATTTTACTAAATTGTGAACCTTAATCGTAGAACCTGTGAACTACAAATGGAAAAAAGATACACTGAAATCAAAGGCTGACATAGAACCACGTGAATTTATATTTACCATTTATAAAAACTTATATTATTCTATGTCAGCCTTGAATTTCAGTGTCCCTTTTTTTTCATTTGTAGTCCACAGGTTCTAAGATATTACTACTTACTTATTGAAATTATAAGTTTTTTAATAAGGATTTTGACATAAAATATCTTGTTTCATATAATATATGTAAAAAAAAATTAAAAATATAATAAACTAAATTAACCGTACAATTGGCAATGGCAAAAATACTGGACGTTCAAGCCCAATACCTATTCACTGCATAGTTGGCAACGTGCAACATACTTGACATATGATTTCTGAAAAACTATCCATAAGCGATTTTTTTTATTAATTTTCTGTTATTTAAAATCATATAAATAGGCATAAAAACTATAGTTTTATGTATTTTTTTAAAAAAAGTGTCGTTGTCGATTTAAGGGTTAATCTAATTTACAAGCAGAAACCTCGTGTATCTAGTTTGTTACCTTTTCCAACATCGCTCTCTTCTGCCTCCAAACCGCGAAGTTAGTGCGCATCCACTTACTTATTGGTCATCTCCCTGGCGAGTCGGATCGTGGCAGTTTTAGATCCGGATCTCACTGAATCTAAGATCCGGATTTTCGGTGAATTCGGATCTGTATTTTCAGATAATAAATACCTTTTCGAGCATAGCCTTCTTTTGCCTCCAAACTCCAAAGTTGGATCGTATCCACTAAGTATTCGGTGTGATGTGATGGGTATACCAGTCATGGATGTCAACCTAATTTACAAGCAGAAACCTCGTGTATCTAGTTTGTTACCTTTTCCAACATCGCTCTCTTTTGCCTCCACACCGCGAAGTTAGAGCGCATCTACTTATTGGTCATCTCGCTGGCGAGTCGAACCGCGGCCGTCTTTGAATTGGATTGAAGATCCGGATTTTCGGTTAGTTCGGATATGGATTTTCAGATAATAAATACCTTTTCGAGCATAGCCTTCCTTTGCCTCCCAACTCCAAATCGGTGCCATGTGATGGGTATAATGCATTCATGGATGTCAACTTAAGATCCGGATTTTCAGGTAGTAAATACCTTTTCGAGCATAGCTCTCTTCTGCCTCCAAACAGCGAAGTTGGACCGCATCCACTTATTGGTCATCTCGCTGGCGAGTCGGACTGCGGCGGTCTTTAGATCCGGTTTTTGTAGATCCAGATCTCACGGAATCTAAGATCCGGATTTTCGGTTAGTTCAGATCTAGATTTTCAGATAGTAACCTTTTCGAGCATAGATCTCTTCTGCCTCCACACGGCTAAGTTAGAGCGCACAAACTTAGTTCATCGCATTCGCGAGCCGGACGGCGGTAATCTTTAAATCCGGATCTCACTGAATCATAGATCCTGATTTTTGGTTAATTCAGATAGTAAATACCTTTTCGAGCATAGCCTTCTTTTGCCTCCGAACTCCAAATCGGTGTGATGTGATGGGTGTACCGCATTCATAGATGTCAACCTAATTTACAAGCAGAAACCTCGTGTATCTAGTTTGTTACCTTTTCCAACATCGCCCTCTTCTGCCTCCACACCGCGAAGTTAGAGCGCACCCATTGAGGTTAGAGTTTACGACCCGGATATCTTCAATTTTTGAGTCAGGATCTCATCGAGTCCAGGATCCTTAAGTAATTCTAAATGAATATACATTTTACCTTTTCGAGCATCGCTCTCTTCTGCCTCCACACAGCGAAGTTGGAGCGCACCCACTTGGTGGCCATCTCGCTGGCGAGGCGGACGGCGGCGGGCTGGCCGGAGCCGGCGAGACCCTCGATGACGATGTGCTGCAGCGGCGGCCACGCGTTCGGGTAGTCCCACTGCTCGCCGGAGTGCTCGAACGTGCTGGGGATCCCGCCTTCGTAGCCTCCACACGGCGAAGTTAGAGCGCATCCACTTATTGGTCATCTCGCTGGCGAGTCGAACCGCGGCGGTCTTTAGATCCGGTTTTTGTAGATCCGGATCTCACGGAATCTAAGATCCGGATTTTCGGTTAGTTCAGATCTAGATTTTTAGATAGTAAATACCTTTTCCAGCATTGCTCTCTTTTGCCTCCAAACTCCAAAGTTGGATCGTATCCACTAAGTATTCGGTGTGATGTGATGGGTATGCCACATTCATGGATGACAACCTGATTTACAAGCAAAAACCTTGTGTATCTAGTTTGTTACCTTTTCGAGCATAGCCCTCTTCTGCCTCCACACGGCGAAGTTAGAGCGCACCCATTTGGTGGCCATTCTTCACATCACAAGCCTCTTAGCCTTAAGGTAAGAGTTTACGACCCGGATATATTCAATTTTTGAGTCAGGATCTCATCCAGTCCAGGATCTCTAAGTAATCCTATAATCAGCTGGACGAACCTTGATCCCTAAGATGACAGCTGTCAGTTCCATACCCATACATTATCTGTCAACAATGTCGCAATTTGACATGTATGGAACTGACAGCTGTCATAGGGATCAAGGTTCGTCGAGCTGATTATAAATGATTATATTTTACCTTTTCGAGCATAGCCCTCTTCTGCCTCAAAACCGCGAAGTTAGAGCGCACCTACTTTGTGGCCATCTCATTCGCGAGTCGTTCGGCGGCGGTCTTTACATCCGGATCTCACTGAATCATAGATCCGGATTTTCAGTTAATTCGGATCTGGATCATCGGATAATAAATACCTTTTCGAGCATAGCTCTCTTCTGCCTCCAAACCGCGAAGTTAGAGCGCACCCACTTAGTGGCCATCTCGCTGGCGAGGCGGACGGCGGCGGGCTGGCCGGAGCCGGCGAGACCCTCGATGACGATGTGCTGCAGCGGCGGCCACGCGTTCGGGTAGTCCCACTGCTCGCCGGAGTGCTCGAACGTGCTGGGGATTCCACCTTCGTAGCCTCCACACGAAGTTAGAGCGCATCCACTTATTGGTCATCTCGCTGGCGAGTTGGACCGCGGCGGTCTTTAGATCCGGTTTTTGTAGGTCCAGATCTCGCGGAATCTAAGATCCGGATTTTCGGTTAATTCGGATCTGGATTTTCAGATAATAAATACCATTTCCAGCATAGCCCTCTTCTGCCTCCAAACCGCTAAGTTAGACCGCACCCATTTGCCTCCGAACTCCAAATCGGTGTGATGTGATGGGTATAACGCATTCATGGATGTCAACCTAATTTACAATCAGAAACCTCGTGTATCTAGTTTGATACCTTTTCGAACTTGTCTGGCGAGGCGCACGGCGGTCTTTAGCTCCGGTTTTTTAGATCCAGATCTCACGGAATCTAAGATCCGGATTTTCAGGTAGTAAATACCTTTTCGAGCATAGCCCTCTTCTGCCTCCACACGGCGAAGTTGGAGCGCACCCACTTGTTTGTCATCTCGCTGGCGAGTCGAACCGCGACAGTTTTTAGATCCGGATTTTCGGTTAGTTCAGATCTAGATTTTCAGATAATAAATACCTTTTCGAGCATAGCCCTCTTCTGCCTCCACACGGCGAAGTTGGAGCGCACCCACTTGTTTGTCATCTCGCTGGCGAGTCGAACCGCGACAGTTTTTAGATCCGGATTTTCGGTTAGTTCAGATCTAGATTTTCAGATAATAAATACCTTTTCGAGCATAGCTCTCTTCTGCCTCCAAACCGCGAAGTTAGAGCGCACCCACTTGGTGGCCATCTCGCTGGCGAGTCGAACCGCGACAGTTTTTAGATCCGGATTTTCGGTTAGTTCAGATCTAGATTTTCAGATAATAAATACCTTTTCGAGCATAGCTCTCTTCTGCCTCCACACAGCGAAGTTAGAGCGCACCCACTTAGTGGCCATCTCGCTGGCGAGGCGGACGGCGGCGGGCTGGCCGGAGCCGGCGAGACCCTCGATGACGATGTGCTGCAGCGGCGGCCACGCGTTCGGGTAGTCCCACTGCTCGCCGGAGTGCTCGAATGTGCTGGGGATCCCGCCTTCGTAGCCTCCACATGGCGAAGTTAGAGCGCATCCACTTATTGGTCATCTCGCTGGTGAGTCGGACCGCAGCGGTCTTTAGATCCGGATTTTCGGTTAGTTCAGATCTAGATTTGCAGATAGTAACCTTTTCGAGCATAGATCTCTTCTGCCTCCACACGGCGAAGTTGGAGCGCACTCATTTGGTGGCCATCTTTCACATCACAAGCCTCTTAGCCTTGAGGTTAGAGTTTACCCGGATATATTCAATTTTTGAATCAGGATCTCATGGAGTCCAGGATCCTTAAGTAATCCTATAATCAGCTGGACGAACCTTGATCCCTATGACAGCTGTCAGTTCCATACATTATCTGTCAACAATGTCGCAATTTGACAAGAATTGAAAGGAACTGACAGCAGAGCTGTCATAGGGATCAAGGTTCGTCGAGCCGATTATAAATGATTATATTTTACCTTTTCGAGCATAGCCCTCTTCTGCTTCCACACCGCGAAGTTAGAGCGCACCCACTTGGTGGCCATCTCGCTGGCGAGGCGGACGGCGGCGGGCTGGCCGGAGCCGGCGAGACCCTCGATGACGATGTGCTGCAGCGGCGGCCACGCGTTCGGGTAGTCCCACTGCTCGCCGGAGTGCTCGAACGTGCTGGGGATGCCGCCTTCGTAGCCTCCAAACGGCGGAGTTAGAGCGCATCCACTTATTGGTCATCTCGCTGGCGAGTCGGACCGCGGCGGTCTTTAGATCCGGATCTTACTGAATCTAAGATCCGGATTTTCGGTTAATTCGGATCTGGATTTTCAGATAATAAGTACCTTTTCGAGCATAGCCTTCCTTTGCCTCCCAACTCCAAATCGGTGTCAGTGATGGGTATGGTGGGTATAACGCATTAATGGATGTCAACTTAATTTACAAGCAGAAACCTCGTGTATCTAGTTTGTTACCTTTTCGAACTTGGCTGGCGAGGCGCACGGTGGTCTTTAGCTCCGGTTTTTTAGATCCGGATCTCACGGAATCTAAGATCCGGATTTTGGTTAATTCAGATATTAAATACCTTTTCGAGCATAGCCCTCTTCTGCCTCCAAACAGCGAAGTTGGAGCGCACCCACTTGTTTGTCATCTCGCTGGCGAGTCGAACCGCGACAGTTTTTAGATCCGGATTTTCGGTTAGTTCAGATCTAGATTTTCAGATAATAAACCTTTTCGAGCATAGCCCTCTTCTGCCTCCAGACAGCGAAGTTAGAGCGCACCCACTTGGTGGCCATCTCGCTGGCGAGGCGGACGGCGGCGGGCTGGCCGGAGCCGGCGAGACCCTCGATGACGATGTGCTGCAGCGGCGGCCACGCGTTCGGGTAGTCCCACTGCTCGCCGGAGTGCTCGAACGTGCTGGGGATCCCGCCTTCGTAGATGTCCACCTAGTCGGAATATATCAATGTACAAGTGTAGAAAATAATTTGAGAAAAACTGCGTTTTGGTCTCTTAAAGTTCCAACTACAGGATACTTAACCTGCCAATCGCTAACGCTTAGTAGCGTATCGTAGTTTTCCATCTCGGTCACTCTTTCATATTAGTGCGACAAATACACCTGGCTTTCGTTTACGATTGACTATTAAGCGTTAGCGATTGGCAACTTGTCTAAGCACCCAGTACTTAAACGTACTATGGATACCGCCTTCGTAGATGTCTGATATTATGGAATATATCAATGTACGAGTTGAAAATAGCGACACGTAATTTCAGAAAAAGTTAAAATGTTCGAACGTGCTGGGGACACCGCTTTTTCGTAGATGTCCACCTAACAAAGTATTTATATATTTACCACCTTATTCGTAATTCCAACTTAACGAGCCGCTAAGTATTGTTTGTTCCTTTCTATCTTTTAGACACATTGATAAGACCGAAATGGACAAACAATAGTTTGCGGCTTGCTAAGTTAGAAGGCGTTTATGAATAAGGGGTTTAATCATTAACCCGTACAAAAGACAGATTTAATGACAAGAGATGCCTCTATAACACTCAACCTTAAAATGTAGATGCAAATACGAATTAAAATTCAAAACTTTAACTGCAGGTCACATTCGATATTTTATTCTCTCATTTATTTAACTTTTAACATACAATTACAAGAAAATACATATGGCGGACTCAAGACAACATGGAATCAAACAGAAAACTGATCTTATGCATTCCATCTAAGCATATTTTATTTTTATTTAGACTTAAAAATAAGGTAGGTAAACAATCTTGACGTCAAAAGAAACTTGAGAAATGTAAAAAGGTCTCCACGTGCATAAATAAAATAAAATACTGTGCTTTTATTAACTCCAATAATGATTGATAGTATTGATACTCTTCTATCTCCACCAAGGCATACAATTAAAAACTGCAGTTGATACAAGTTTCGGCCTCTTTAAGTTTCAAGTAATGACTTTCGGACTGCGTAATGCTTCGTATGCTAATCATTTCATGTACGAAAAACAATAGTGTATTGAACGTACCAGTCAACGTGACATATTACTTTCATTTATTAGGCACAAAGGTACGTTCTAATATACGTTTACAAACTACTTTTAGATCTTCAGTTTAAGTGTTATATCGAAGCATCGGGGCGACTTCAAACGGTTACCGAGGGTACTGTAGACAATAAATAATCCACAACTAAAACTTACCTTGCTAATATCTAGATAATTGATGACTCTATTAACGTAATATTCACTCCGGGCCCTGTCGAAGCTGCCAGTCCACAGCGGGGCGACATTAGACGGGTAGAAGTAGTCTCTCCGCCGACCCGACTCCATATTGAAGTCCAGCCATACGCCGACATCTTCATGCCAAAGTACCTAGAAAGTATATTTTTATTAGACAGGTAAACAAAAAAAAATTGACAAAATTATGACGTGTAAACCCTATAACACTAAATTAAAACTTAGATATGTTTAGTTTTAATTTACTGTTATTTATATAAGGGTTTAAATTTATCTACATAATAAAAAAGCAACTTCTTTGTCGTGGCCAGAGACCGGACAAATGTGCGTCATTGTCCGCTATACATCGCTGGACATGACTCGAAAGTTGATTGAATTATTAATCATTTCATGATTAAAAGTTGATTGAATTATTAATCATTTCATGATTAAAAGTTGGTTGAATTATTAATCATTTAATGATTAATAATTCATTCAACTTTGGACGATTAAAATTATTTTAATCGTTTTCAAAAAATTACCAATTTCACACCAATAATTATGCATTTAATCAGCTTTGGAGTCATGGCCATATTATTGCGAACAATGACGCACATTTGTCCGATCTCTGGTCATGACGCCGAGAATGCTGGTTGGGAAAATCAATTGACAGCGATTGTTTACCTTGTCAATAGCCTCCATGAGGCGCGCATGTGTGTTCTTATAGTACTCCGCCTTGTCTTCGTTCCCGAGCTGATGGTGGAAGTTGCGCATGATCTCCGCGTTCCAGCACATGATGGCGTTCAGGTCCACCGGGATGATGGAGCGGGTCTTCAGGTTTGTCAGGTTACCTATGAGGACGAGTTTAGTGAGTACAAAATAATTCAGTAGTTACCTTGACAATAGGCATGATGACTGGCAAGTCAAATGCACGGCCATGACAGGGCCGGCCCGATATATGATATATTATTTTTGTTTGCTGTGTTACGTCTGTGATTTTATTTGTAATTATCATTGTTTATTTGTATTGTGTGTTGCCTGCCGTGAAACTGTTCACGTGATGGCCTCATCGGAAGACCAGCGCTGGCACTCGCTAGCAACATGCTGAGATGAGGCCATTTCGTAGCATACACGCTTTTATTTGTAAATTATTTTTCGTTGATATATATTGTGGTTTTTTGTGTATGTTGCGAATAAAGTTATTTCTATTTCTATTGTATAAATCAGCATCTTTTTCCGAACTGTCAAAACGATCACCGCTATGGATTTTTATATGAAATGCACAAAAGTAACGTTTGAATAGTGCCAAATGAACTACTCTTTTAAGTTCTTTTCAATTTATTAAATAAAAGTTCTGTACAAAAATTACTGCCATCTACATCTTAGTAATAATTTATTTCGTGCATAATGTTAAATAATTTATTTTAACTATTATTTTAACATCATCCCTATTCTAGCATAAGGGAAAAGGACGAAGCCAGCTGTGGATTACATTACAGTTCCATGGGAATTATTTTTAGCACCAGTATGTACAAATAATTTTCTTTAGATTCTTACGTAATAATTATTCGATTCAGGAGTTTTTTTTATGTGACGAAGGTAGACAACTGAGCTCTCAGCCCACCTGATGGAAAGCAGGAACTGAGGCCCATTGACATAGTGACCAAAAAATCGCCTATGCGCTGCCTACCTGAGGACTTGGATGGATTGCCTATATCTTTGCCAGTAATTACACCGGCTATCTTACCCCCAAACCGAACCACAGCAGTGCAAACACTTGATGACTTGGTTTTATCGACATTTATTGATACAGTAGTAGGGAATGCAAAACCGATTATTTTTATATGGACATAACTGATTTTAATCGCTTATTTCACACAAACCGTAACCGGTTTTGCATTCTCTATAGGTACAGTAGGTAGGTACGCATTTTAGCACACAATTATGCTCACACGGGGTACAAACACACACACACGGGGTACGTTACGTGTTTTTGATAAAATTCTAATAATATTATTATTTTTCTAAATAACACGGAGGTACACAATAATTACGTGGGATTTTTCATTCTAGGATACAACAGAAAAAATATGGTAATGATTAGGTATCTTTAAAACTTTTAGATAAGTAGGAGTAATTTGATTTAGGACTATAAATGATTACAATGCATACAGATGTAGTGCATAACCCATCGTATATTCACGGAAAAGATAAAATTAATATTTTTGACTCAATTAATTTTAGTGCAATGTATATCTATTGAGGCTTTTTAGGAGTTTTGACAACAAAATATGTGGGACATTTCCGTAAAAAAACATACAGTCGAATTGAGAACTTCCTCCTTTTTTAAATTCGGTTGAAAATACGAAGGCAATTATGTATATCTGTACTAGCGAGCTGAGAGCGAGAAAATGGTTTAAAATCTTGTTGATACCTATGATATAAATAAATGTGGTCACTATAATGTGATAATTTGATAATCACACAAACTCATTGCGTTATGATTTGTGTAAAGTAATGGACTTAAGATAAATGATAACAATGCATACAGATGTAGTGAATAATGTTTTACCATCGTATTTTAATGGGAAAGATTAAATTAATCTTTCTGTTTTAATTAATTTCAGTGCAAAGTATACTGAAGCTTATTGAGAGATTTGCCAGCAAAATATGTGGGGAAAATGAGGAAGGCAAAGGAATTATGTATATGATATAAATAAATGTGGTCACTATAATGTGATAATTTGATAATCACACAAACTCATTGCGTTATGATTTGTGTAAAGTAATGGACTTAAGATAAATGATAACAATGCATACAGATGTAGTGAATAATGTTTTACCATCGTATTTTAATGGGAAAGATTAAATTAATCTTTCTGTTTTAATTAATTTCAGTGCAAAGTATACTGAAGCTTATTGAGAGATTTGCCAGCAAAATATGTGGGGAAAATGAGGAAGGCAAAGGAATTATGTATATCTGTACTATTTTGAACATCTTGTCCACAAAATAAAAAAAATAACAAACTTACTGCGTTTTTTTTTTGTTTTTGTCATTTACGTAATGGTATGAGTCGAGTAAACAAGGGATTTTTGATATGGTTCAAATACAGTGCCACTCTACATGCGACTTCGTACCGAAACCAAGACACGGTCCCGTCCGTATCGGCGGATACGGATCCGTGTTTCGTAACGGTTCCGGATCGCAACACGGAAGCCTGTCGGATAAGTCGAAGCTTGGGTCGCAACGGATGAGCCATTCTGGGTCTACATAAAATTAATAATACAAATATCAAAGTCAACGATTATTGAATTTAAACTTTCATGAGACATAATAACATCGTTATTGTGACATCTATAGAGTTATTAATAAATTAAATTGTATTTCATTGATGAAACTGAATGTGACTGATAAAAAATAATTGTGCTGTAAAAATACCAGTTTGTGTTCTGACGATCTCAATGTGTAGTCATATTTTTGTTATTCTTTTGTAATGAAAACTATGTAATTACGATTTCGAAATACATTAATCTGAATCTGATTCTAACCATAAATATTAAACGGTTAAACGCGCACAACTTTCACTATGGAGACAATCAGGAAATCGAGATAAAAAGTTCCTAGTTATGGGTTAATTGATATTTACTTAGCTAACAATAAAGGCTCAATTAATTCATAATTACGAGATTTTTTTCGCGATTTCTTGGTTTTCTCCATAGTGAAATTTGCTCAGCGTGACAGTTCCTAGTACAGTCCCGTCTAATAATATGTACACATTTCGGAACTATATCAAAGGCATAAGGATCAAAATCGTATACATATTATTAGAGCCGACCGTACCATGTTCACTCTTGCTCCAAGATCCAGATGTCACCCTGTATAAGTCTGATTTGAATTGTATTAGGGCCGCAATCACAATAAATAAGTGCAGAAATGTCACTATCTTACTATGGACCCTTTAAACGAAGCGTGAAGAAGCATCTAGCGGGCCAGCAAGGCGGTGGCAACTAACAGGTTACTGATTGTCTCCTGTTCGTTGCCGCCGCGATTTGGGCTCTACTTTTCACTTACGATCAGGTGGAGTGGAGCCACTTTGTTGTGCCAACATAAAAAAAAAAAAAAAAAAAAATTCATTGTTTCATATCGTGCCGCGCTGCCTTAAATCGCGTTTTATTTATGGGCGTCTCCGCCATCACTCGCCACAAGATCCGGAGTGAAATGTCTTTGCCCCAGACTACAAAAATAAAGTACCTTTATTTGTTCCGTTGAGTATGAACCATCTAGAAGAGAAATCCCATCCGGACTCAGCTCCAGCCTTCAATTCCGCGTACAATTCTTCTTTCTTGTCTATGCTGTCCAGATTTCTGGAAGTTAAAACATTACTTTTAATTATCTCACACACTCATCATCAGCCAGCCTATCTCAGTCCACTGTTGGACGTAGGCCTCCCCTATCAACTATGCGTTTAGACGCATTAGGAGGTCAATGCCCATAATCGCCACGCTGGGCAAGCGGATTGGTGATCGCAGTAATGTGTCCACTATGATGACGCTGCTGCCCATCATCAATCTTTTATCAAAGAATAGTCAGTGATACTTTAATCCCTTAGCCGACTCTTACGATATCCGCAGGAGGAGTTGGGGTGGTGATAAATGTATTCTTACTGCCGTCACCACACGGCCAATAGTCAACGTTACAATGCATTATGCGAGGAAAACCAGACTATCACGGCAGTATCAGCCAGGCCGTGAGGAAAAGTACTATGAAAATTCATTCCTGCACGTGCGGAAAAAATCTGTGCATAAGGTTTAGCCTTAAAAAGAGCACTTTCTGAGCGTAATGCATTGTAAAAGTTGCTGTTTTACCATTGCGAAATGATAGAGGTTTATGAATGAGGAGATGAGAAATCATGTTTTTTTTCTACTCGTGGACTGTAATGTTTGAATTAAGATTACATACATAAAATTACATCGAGTTCCCTATTCAACTATAGTAAATTCATTACATAGCGCTGTAGGCGACTATAGTAAATTTGACCAATCGCGTGTCAGCAAAAAAGACATCAACGAGCGGCCACCTGCGGATCTGCACTTCGTTTCGGCGAATCTATTTCATTAATTAGGTTTTGTGTACTTATTATTACTGCCTCCTAGAAAGATAATTGTACACATGACAATAGTGTCATAATTCAGCTTTTCCTTCTCCAATCTCGTACCTTATTTAGGCCACTCAGCAAGCTTCTTGGCATAAACACGGTACTCGACTGAAAAGCTCTCTGTTATAACACGATTGTGTAAAATACTAATGTAGAATTACCTGGCGACATCGACGTCCTCTTTATAACTCTCTGGCCGGGGCCCTCTGGACATGTCATTGTACCGCAGTAACTTGTATCTGGAATAAACGATACAGTCTTTTAACCCTTATTTTAACAATTAGTACACCTAAATTTAATTGGCTTTGACTCGGGATTTCTAATTTGTCAGTGAAAGTCAATTAGTCAAATATCCATTCCCAACCAAACGTATTGCAGTTTGATTTCGCCGAAATATCACTTCCCTACTATAGTGTTTCGTATACGTAGGTATATTTCGAATATTATCATATTTCAACATAACCTAACCTAGTTGGCTTATGAATTATGTAATAGACTTCGGCAAAATGAAATTCTGCGAAAAGGCACCCATTAAGGGTAAGACAGGATACCTATTCTGACATCCTAGTGTAGAAAGCAATATCTGCTATGAAACTCCATACCAAAAAACTGGCTTTTACCTAGAAATTAAGGCAGGGTACTTATTAAGGGTAAACTCTTGATGAACGGAAACTCATACTTAAATTATATTTCACGCGGGTTACTCACGTTTTTAAGTCGAAAAATGCTTGACAATATGTTTCGCTCCGTACATGAGGAGCTTCTTCAAGAGCCAATCGCCATAGCTGCGCGACGAAGACTTCAATCGCCATGGCTTCGTCGGAACCCGCATGAAATATAATTTAAGTATAAATGAGCCTCACGACAGTTTTGGGTTTAGAACGGAAACTCACTTATGATTTTTATGCTCGACTTCAACGGTGTGATTGCTGATCCAGAAATCAAACTCCTTGTCCATGGTGTGTATGTGCTGTCGGAGGAACTCCTCGTCGTACGAGTCCTGCATCACCTGCTGCACCATCGGGATCAGCAGCGGCGGTTGAGATCTAGAAATAAGGTTTGAATATTAGATGTCATATACTAAAGAAAAGATACCGAAGTTTTCCAACTCAGCTTTCGCGGCTGATGCCTAAACCACTCCCAGCAGGTCTTAATCGCGTAAACTTACGTTTAATTATATCCCGACGTTTCGGGCATGGCGTTACACCCGTGGTCGCAGGCAGGAAGGTGGGGGGGCAGGTGAGTCTGCCCCCCCACCTGCACAAAACCTGCACAACAACTCAAAAATACTCTCAAAAATTTGAGTTGTTACACAAAAAATAAGGTTTCATTAAGTTTTTGACCGTGTGGTGACAGCAGTAAGAATACATTTGTCACCACCGCAACTCTTCCTGCGGGTGTCGTAAGAGTCGACTAAGGGATTGAAGTGTCACTGACCACTATTTGATAAATATTGATGATAGGCAGCAGCGTCATCATAGTGGACACATTACTGCGATCGCCAATCCGTTTGCCCAGCATGGCGATTATGGGCATTTACCTCCTAATGCGTTTATACGCATAGTTAATAAGAGAGGCTTACGTCCAGCAGTGGACTATCATAGGCTGATGATGATGATGATGATGAAGTTTTTCTCAGGGGAATAGAGTGTAGGGTTCTTCAAAATATGAGTTTATTGCCTTTCCGCGTTTGGATCCCTTCGAGTTCCAGGCATCCATACTCCATACACTATGGTAGGCCTTAATTTATGCTAATATCCTTGTTTAATAATGTCATGGTATAAAAAAAAACAAGAAAATTAGGTTCGTTAAAACACCTAACACCAGGAACTTCTTCTAAGGCACAAATTTTACGAAAACTCCAGGTTCGAGATCCCTAATCCCTGAGGAGTTGAAGCTGTGACTCGTCTCTCTCATACTCTATGATACTCTACGATATGATATACGAAGAAAATAAATCCATGACATTAAGAGAATTTTACCAGTAAACATCTTATTATTAGGAATGACAACAGAACCTATCTTCAACGTATTTTACCATTGTTGGGAATTTAGCGATTCTCAACCACAATGTTCAGATCATCATCATCATCATCAGCCTATGTTAGTCCACTGCTGGACGTAGGCCTCTCCTATTAACTATGCCTATAGACGCATTAGGAGGTAAATGCCCATAATCGCCACGCTGGGCAAGCGGATTGGCGATCGCAGTAATGTGTCCACTATGATGACGCTGCTGTCCATCATCAATCTTGTAGAATGGTCAGTGACACTTCAATCCCTTAGTCGACTCTTACGACACCCGCAGGAGGAGTTGGGGTGGTGACAAATGTATTCTTACTGCCGTCACCACACGGCAATGTTCAGATAATTGGGTAAAATGATCTTGCCTACATAACTGACATCCATCTCAGTAGAACTCAAATCATACATTACATCATCAGCCTATAATCAGCCCACTGTTGGAAAAAAGCCTCTCCTATTACCTAAGAGTATGGACGCATTAGGAGGTAAATGCCCATAATCGCCACGCTGGGCAAGCGGTTTGGCAATCCCAGTAATGTGTCCACTCCATTATGATGATGCTGCATCATCAATCTTCAATAAATAAATGGTCACTGACACTTCAAATGCCTTAGTCCACTCTTACAACATCCACAGGAAGAGCTGTGATGGTGACAAATTTATTATGTCTGCCGTCACCACACGGCTATTAGAATTCAGCTCATAATTACAATATTCTTCTTCATTTATTGTAAACCTGTTACGGCCAAAAATGCGCAAAAAATTACACTAAATTCTCTTGCCCGCATCTTTGACAGTAGCCTCTAAGATAGCACTAACCTCATAACATAATATATCCTGCCCCCATTAGGAATGAAGCCGATCCGGTCCACGATGTCCAGGAAATTGGAGATCATTCCTCGCGCCGTGGTCCTCATCTCCGACAGAAGGAGACCCTTGATGATCCAATAGGAGTCCCAATAGTAGAACTCGCGGAACCTGCCGCCTGAAAACATTAATATTTACATCATCAGTGACCAAAAGGGCTTATGGAAAGTCAAAGTCAGACTATTCTTTATTCAAGTATTAGGCTTACTTGAATAAGCATTTTCGAATCGTCTGACCCAATAAAAAGGAAAAAAACCGGTTCTAAACCTACACCACTGTCCTAAGAACCAGTAAGAAACTAAGCGGGACTTGTTTTTTCAAAACAGTATAATAATACATCTTATAAAATAGCATGCATTAAAGAATTTATTACATTAAAAAAAACTTAAAAAAATAATTGCGGTTGCAGGCCGTAAATAATGTAATAAATAGTGATGAGAATCTCGTGAAGGTAAAGAAGGATAAAACCAGTAAATACCTAGACTTGGCTCACGAGATAACTGCCAGCGTTTGAGTATCCAAAAGGTACTCTGACACATGCTGAGTGGCAGCCTTTTGAGTGACGCTATAATTAAGTTAACTTTGTTTGTTTGTTTTGTTTTATTAATTATACCTTGTCGGAGATATGAGTTACTAAATCTAGAAAACGATAAGCAATGTTTTGCTTGGAGTGGTCTTTGCTTGGTCCATGCAGGTTTGCAGGTAGATGATACCAACCTATGAACAGGTGGCTGGTGACCTGACAGTATAAAAGGTCACTACTGCAGTGTTCATCAATTCATTCCCGTGTTAGACATAGAACGATTCACTCTTGTCTTGTTATGTGAAGGGTTTACATTCTTACGAAGGAAGTTATTTCTATGGGGTATGCATCTATGCATGGACGCAAGTCACGCAAGCTTAGAACTCTCCATTCGTTTTCTACTACTGCGTAGATGCGTAGATACAAGATTCTGAGTACTGTTAGTAACGAGTAACAAGTAGCTGGGAGGCAGATAACTAAAATCCTACCCCTCTTAGCTCGGCTGTCATTATGGTTCCCGATATCAGCAAGTGGGATAAAGGATCTAGACTTGCCCACAACGAGTGCTGGTAATGTAATCGACTAAAATCTAAATCGACAACAGTTGGTAAGGTCGTGATTGTTCACAATTTTTACAGTAAAGTTACGTGATTGTGACAAAGCAGTTATCTAACTTTGTTATTTTTTTGTTATTTCTGTTGTAAAAATACGTGCGGGTACCCTACCCACTTGACCAAAAAAATAAAAACAGTAATTCTAGTAATTTCAAGTTATATCGTGGCCTATACTGATTACTTTCTTAGTTTTGAATTACTAGCAGTTCCGAAATACGGGCAGGTAGCCCTTTGTTTTGTTTTGTAGTGTGCCAAAAATAAATTCTTGATCGTGACAAACATTTTCAATCCATGCCTGTTGTGAAAACTTTTCTATGCGTGTGAAATTACCGTTACAGATGTTTAACCTCAAGATCAACAAGATCACTGTGAGAGTGGTCAGCGTTTTCGTCCGTGATGGCGATGTCGCTGTGGTGATGAAACGAGCGCAATTTCTTACAATTTATTGCAAGGTGTACAAGAAAATAAGAGAAAAACAGCCAAAGACCCGAGTTTTGGAGCAACGAAAATCAAAGGACAGGTTTCGTTCCAATTGTTTTAATGCAAAATTCGAAGTAGTAATTCAAAAATTAACGGTTGACATTTTGTTTGTAGCGTGAAGTTTTTGTGTCCTCAAAACGTTTTATTATTTGCGAGATTAACTTGTTTGTAGTTAAAGTGAAGTCCGTCATTATTTTAATGATAAAGTGTACAGTGTACTAGATGCCAATACCCTAAACTTAACTTTCTAGTCTCGTGATGAGCTTGGGCTGAGCCCGCATGCAAATTATTTCTGTGATGAAACTGATACCGTACAATTTGATATTTTCAGTTCAACATGGCCGGCCAACCAGAGCAACCTGCCGGCATCATGCCTGTTGCTGTCATCACGTCCCGACGGCGTGGCAGAGGATGAAGACTGGTGTCGCTGCTGCCTATCGTGATGAAGACTGGTGTCGCTGCTGCCTTCCTTGAACACGTGGTGCAACGCGTGGTGTGCCCGCACCATTACAACAGACAGCGTTGTTGATCCGGTGAGAAGTTCACATTTTGTTGGGCTATTTGAGCCCTGAGCTAATTAGTGAAACTAATGTTGTAGTAGTCATAGAGGGCTTATCCTTTTGAGATTATCAAATTGAAAATGCCGATGATGATGATGAAGGTCATGATGAAGGTCATGATGAAGGTCATGATGAAGGTCATGATGAAGGTCATGATGGTGGTCATGATGAAGGTCATGATGGTGGTCATGATGGTGGTCATGATGGTGGTCATGATGTTGGTGGTGATAGTCATTTCTTATTATTTGAGCTGTCAATAGTTTCAATTTGACTACTTTAGTTTAATTAAAGTTGTGGATCATAATTATTGGAATTAGTCATTTGGTTTGCAATCGTAGAATGAAACATTTTACATTCAGTTTGGTTACCTTTTCTCAGACTGCATACACCATTTTATCATTCGTAATCGTAGGTGTAAAATCAGATCTATTTTTCCGTCTCCGTGCGGCCACGATTGTGGGTGGCATGCGTTTGGTTTGATGGTGTAATCGGTCGATGTGTTTTTGGTTTGGTTACCGGATGGAGGTAGACCAATTTTGTTGTTGCTAGATGGAAGCAACTGTGGTTTTGGTTACCGGATGGAGGTAGACCAACTTTAGAGTACTGTAACCCATTTGTTAGTTTGTTGAAGTGTTTCATTTGACTATTGTAGAACTATGTCTGTTACTGGCTAGTAAAGTAGTAAGTACATAGACTGACTAGTCTATTCGAATGTTAATGAAGTTGATTTTAATTCCCTGGGTTGATTAAACAAGTACCTAAATAATTTTTAAATTTAATGAATTCAAATCATCACTCATGTGAGCTTTCAATGGACCGAGAGCAAGTCCGAGGGATTGAGCGTGATCTAATAATCGCATCGGAAGTTCCGAAGCATGTAAAAGGTGCACGTGGACTGCTTTTTATGTGCAGTATACTCTTTGCGAGGAGTAGCACTTACGCAGCTGAGATGGTTCTAACTTCTGATAGGTTATTGGATCCTAACAATCCGATGGACAAAAATGAAATCTGGTGGTTATGGTGTAACCTGGTTGAGTAATTTACGTTTTTGTTTGAGTCGAGAGGTTGACTCATTTGAATCATTCATTAATTGAGATCATTTTGACTTATCATTTTGGTAATGCCACAAAAAAAAGTTATTGTTGTTAAACAGGATGAAGTGACTATGTCACAATGTGAGTTTACGATGGACATAAACGTGACTTGGGTTCCTTAATTTTGATTTTACTGGTAACTAAAACTGAGCTGGTGGCACTATCAAAATTGTCTAACAAATTGAAGTTCATGATGACTGAATACAGATAACATTTTGTTGTTAATTAAAATGCTAGAAAGGCAAGTACCAATTGAAGTAGATGAAGATTGTTGTGGTATTGAGGATGAGGTTCTCAGTTCGGTTGGTCGACCGTACCAGAGGCTTGATCGTAGCCGTAGCCCGTTAGAAGTCGGTGTCTACCTTTGAGTAGTCCGTGGGTACGCGGTGCGCGATAAGCTCTGGCGGAGGTCGGGTCTTGTAGAGACCGTAGAGTCATAGGGTTGACTCGGCGATCCCTTGGGGATGCGCGTAGTGTGGTTATGTGATAACCAATAGGCCACGAATGAGAGACCTGCTTCCGAAAGTTTGCCGTCATGTGTTTTACGTAAAAGGTGGCTATGAAAGCCAGGTGGTACTTGTCTGGTCTTGCATTTAAATTGGTGGTAATGAATTGACTTTAAGTGATCCTAAATTCAGTTGCAAAGAATAAAATTATTTTCCTTGAGTTGAGTTGATTTTACGTAGACAGATAATTTGGTCAGGAGTAACCGAGTGGTGACAAAGATTACTGATGTACGTGTTTGTTTCAGATACAAGCGAGGACGCTTGTCTTGTCAGTATGGCCGTGTCGGAGATATGAGTTACTAAATCTAGAAAACGATAAGCAATGTTTTGCTTGGAGTGGTCTTTGCTTGGTCCATGCAGGTTTGCAGGTAGATGATACCAACCTATGAACAGGTGGCTGGTGACCTGACAGTATAAAAGGTCACTACTGCAGTGTTCATCAATTCATTCCCGTGTTAGACATAGAACGATTCACTCTTGTCTTGTTATGTGAAGGGTTTACATTCTTACGAAGGAAGTTATTTCTATGGGGTATGCATCTATGCATGGACGCAAGTCACGCAAGCTTAGAACTCTCCATTCGTTTTCTACTACTGCGTAGATGCGTAGATACAAGATTCTGAGTACTGTTAGTAACGAGTAACAAGTAGCTGGGAGGCAGATAACTAAAATCCTACCCCTCTTAGCTCGGCTGTCATTATGGTTCCCGATACCTAATGTTTTAGTTTAGCGTCCTGAACAAATACTATTTCTTTCTTCCTTTCTATGAAGGATGTTTGACTTGACGATCTATGTCCAGTTGTGACAGCGAACGGTTTAATAGCGAAGAGTCTTGACAACTAAGCGCCTCTCTCATGGCTGGATCAAGGGTCAGATACAAAGGCAGTAATCCTAGTTTTATTTTGTAAAACTTTTCGAAATAAACTATTCTTATTCTAATCCTGGACACGGCGCAGATAGTCCGTCGTTTTCTCTCTCTGGTAAATAACTTAACCACCGGCAGCTTGGACCCGCCCCGTTGCCGGCGGCACCCTGAATATGTTTGAGTCTCACGTTAGTTGTCGTTCTCAAACTCGCATAGATAGAGGCAATCCCATCTAAGTCCTCAGAGTAGGCAGCGCATAGGCAATTTTTTGATCACTATGTCCATGGGCCTCAGTTCCTGCTTTCCATCAGGTGGGCTGAGAGCTCAGTTGTCTTCGTCACATAAAAAAACTTCTAGATCTTTAGATAAATTACCTGGTACTATAACTGGGTGGTCCACATAGATGATGGAGTACAGATCCTGGTTTTCCTTGACCTCCTGCTTCATCTTCCGACCCAGCTGCAACCAGAGCTGGTTCAGGTCTTTTGCCCACTCCAGCAGTTGAGGATCTTTGATTAGCTTCAAGAACGCTGGAAGATAAACATATCATAAGTTACGGAGAAAAAGGAGGAGGTCAAGTGAAGGATGAAAAGGAACTAAATAGCCTGAAATTGTAAACTGGACAAGAATTGGCAAATCAACTTGTCAGTAGAAAAGGCGGTAAATTAAAAAAAGTGTACGCTTGAAGTGTTGTCCATAGCAAAATTATATTTCGCGCCATTTTTAGAGACAAGTTGGTTACCACTTTTGGCAGACGTCACCACACGGCTGTATCATTGTACCACTGCCACTGTTCTCTTTTTTATTTTGAAATAGGCTTACTCAATACTCATGGCCACATACTAGCCGAGGGCAGAGACGCGGCCTAAGCTGGGGTGAATTCGCCCAGAAGGTGCCTATTCACCCTTATTATTTATTTATCGTATGGCATTACTTGTATGTCACTGCAAAATATATATGTACATTTACATAAAATTAAAATTTAAAGCTAGATCTTAAAGTAATCCACGGCGAATTTGGTGTCGGGGCATTCTAGCACCATGTGACGGATTGTTTGTACGGGGTCCCCACATTCGCATGCCGCCGACTCACTCCAACCCCATTTGTGTCTGTGATATGCGGAGTTGCCCACATCAGTCCAGAAGCGGTTCTGGGTGCTTAGCCAAGTTGCCAATCGCTAGCGCTTCATCGTTAATCGCAGCTAACTGTCTTTGTCGCACTAATATGAAAGAGTGACAGAGAGGGAAAACTACGATACGCTACCAAGCGCTAGCGATTGGCAACTTGGCTAAGCACCCAGGAGACACCATATACGTCTTTGGGTGGAGAAGCCTGGAGGTGTTATTCACTTAAAGGTTGACGGGTTATATGATCCCGGAAATATAGACTCACCAGGGTCATCATGCCAATCCGGAGGGATCCACTTCTCAAACTCCGAACCCTCAGGGTCGAAATTCTGGATTACGAACTCCATTATGTCCGCTTTAGTCGGCCGAGATCCAGTCCTGAAAATTGAAATAGTACATTGTGCATCAAGGGAGCTAAGTACAGAATTACTAAAGCCCGACGCCGTTGGCGGAGGGCTTTTAATGACTCGAGTTAGTGTTCCGCTTACCGACGGTGATGCATACAATGCTTTTCATCACACTTGCCGCCAAAAAAATTAGTTTTAAGACAAAATATTATTAAATGACGTACTGACATTTGATCCCCAGGGAATTTCGCTTTTCTATGACTCCCGCTACGCATGCAAGCAATGGCACGCTTAGACAGCAAGTGTGATGAAAAATCTGTTGAGCCATACATTTGGAACAGCGCAAATATACCTACATTCAACCAAAATGTTGATCGGTTTAGTGAAACTGCTCGCTTACCTACACTGCAACGAAATTGGCTTGTATACGTATTAACGCCGAGTCACACCGAATGCGTGGGCGCTTGTGAATGGCGTGCGCGTTGTAGCGTATGATATGGCATAGTAGATGGCACACCGATTGCTGGTGACGCGCACGTTCACGCCACGTAAGCGGTGTGTGACATGTAATATGATATTTAAATACACTACATCACGCATGCGCACGTGCTGCACGCAATAACGTTAAGGGTGAAGACACATTTATCAGCATGTGTACGCATTTTGTCATATGAAATTGTCCGTTTAGTATGAAATGTGTAAGCATGCGTACGCGTGCGGAAAGCTGGACGCGGTCCCATACTAAACTGACATTTCTATAGACAAAATGCGTACGCATGCTGATAAATTAAATGTGTCTTCACCCTTAAGCGCCCTGCAAGCTACGAAAAGTGACGTTTTTAGGGGTCCGTAACCAAAATGGCGAAAACGGAGCCCTTATAGTTTCGCTATGTCCGTCTGTCCGCAGCATAGCTCAGTGCCCGTTAATACTAGAAATCTGCAATTTGGTGGGTGGATTTCATCAAGAAAATTTTCACCATACAAAAATATATTTTTTTTCTTTTATTAATTAAATGCATAAATATGTATCTAGAATTGTTAAGTTATATTTATTAGAGTATCTTGTTATGATTCCACACTAATTTGATGCATAATTTCGAAATTATAGGCATCAAAAATATTTTACACGAGATGGTGATGACGACCATGCCATGGTTATGATTTTTTAATGGATGGCGATGATACTATGTGTATGGTAATGACGATTTACTATATCATAAGATTCATAAGGGTATTAAATCAATATTTTTCAGTCAAATCAACAATGTATTTTCAAAGCGCCTTTGAATGTTTGTAGTTTATTCCAAACTTCCAAGCGAGTTTAGTTCCTGTCTCCTTACATTCCTGTACCAAAGAAGATTTTGTCGCTGGCTTCTTTAGCGTCTTCACTGCTGCCTGACTATCCGTGTATATGACCACGGCCCTCGTCTGCTGCACTTGCTCCTTTATGAGCCTTACGCACCGTAGTATGGCACAAACTTCTGCCTGAAACACACTCGTATACCTACCAAGTGGGACAGATACCTTTTCCCCCAATTTCGGGATAACTATTGGTTTCGCAACTATGTAAAAACATTAAATACTTAAATGTGTCTCTACCTCCTTGTCGGGTTATCATTATTGGCCGGCAAGAAGAAAAGAAAATTATATGTCATTCATCGACCGAAAATTCTAATGTCACAAATTTAATGAAGAGAAGCACGTGCATGTAAAATATAAATAGAAATCTAAACTACTTCAAGAAACCTATAATAAGTGCCGCTACCGTCTAGCTACAATGTTCACTCGATAAGGAAAAAAGGAACCAGTACATAATTATAATTGGTAAGTTGCACCCCCATTTTTTGCCCACAACGAGCCGGATTTTTCCAAATTTATTAATTTATTTAATACATTATTCAACCTTGTTGCTCACTGAATTATAAGGTTCAAAATTATTTCTGTTTATTTAGGTTTCGTATTCTTAACTAATGTTCCGTCATTATTTCAAATATTAATGTATGGTCAGTTTTCTAAGCTATTGATTATTGTCTGTTATTAATATTTACGTAGCGTGTGGGATTATTCATCGCGCTACCTTTTGCACAAATGCAAATAATTTATAATTGTCATTTTGTGTCATATTTTTTCACGGGACATTTTTGCATGTCATGTTGCTTATAATTCAGTGTATTTAAGTTAAAAATACATTGAACTGAACTGAACAGGTATGGGTAAGCTATTCCTAAAAGCCTCAGTTTTTCTTCAACTGTAATTAACGTTGATTCTTTATTTTGTGACCTAGTAGTAACATATCTTGTATTAAGGTATTATACAGGATATACGTTCTTCGACTTGCATTAAGTTACCATCCAAGTTGAACGTAATTTATAGTAATTGTGCAAATTAGGCATTTTTATTTTTACATTTTTTCGAGCTGTCATTATAACAGCGAACCATGGCAACGCCTAGTACTAAGTCTGAGGCGAGACTCAAACTCGCGGAAGCTAAACGTGCTCAATGTTTCATGCGCCTCCAAGGCATTTATGAGATGATCCCAAAGCTTAACAGCGACAAGAAGATTTTCTCGCAGTTCATCGCGCAAGCTCGATTGGTCGACCAACTGAGGAAAGAATTTATTGAGCTGATGGATGACGTCAATCTTCTGAACTTGGAGTTGGACCCAGAGTACATCGTGAACTATAGTGCAATGAGCGCATTTGAAGATATCTACTGCGTAATCAAGTGTCAAATTTCAAAAATTGACGCACCTGCTTCGAGCTTCTCGACACCCCGGGAGTCAAGTCACTCATGTCACGACGACTCTATTAAAATTCCACGGATCGATCTGCCTTCGTTTGATGGAGATATTCAAAACTTTCCATTCTTTTATGAAACATTTAAGCGTGTTATACATGAGAATAAAAAACTTACAGATTCTGAGCGTGTTCATTATTTATTTAGTCATCTGACAGGAAAGGCAAAGTCTATCTGTGCGGGAGTTATACCTGCCGCAGAAAACTACAACACAGTTTGGGAAGCTTTAATCGCGAAATATGATGATAAACGCGCATTAGGTACGTCATATTTAAACCAGCTGTTTTCGATGAAG
This sequence comes from Thaumatotibia leucotreta, assembly GCA_025490895.1. Taxonomy (NCBI): domain Eukaryota; kingdom Metazoa; phylum Arthropoda; class Insecta; order Lepidoptera; family Tortricidae; genus Thaumatotibia; species Thaumatotibia leucotreta. Next base: position 68,239 of record JALPQI010030611.1, on the reverse strand, counting down.
CCTGTTAATGTCAACGGTCCTTCGGCATCTAATTTAGAAAAAACAATTGATTCTTTTGCTGCTACTATTTCAGCAATAAGGCAACTGAAGCTCGAGAACTTGAGTGATTTTATTTTCATTCATCTGGGTCTTAAGTTATTAGATTCAGATCATCATCATCATCATCATCATATCAGCCGAAAGACGTCCACTGCTGAACATAGGCCTCCCCCAAAGATTGCCACAATGACCGGTCCTGCGCCACCCGCATCCAGCGGACTCCTGCGACCTTCACCAGGTCATCGGTCCACCTTGTGGGGGGCCTACCCACGCTACGCCTTCCGGTACGTGGCCGCCACTCAAGAACCTTCCCGCCCCAACGGCCATCGGTTCTACGCGCAATGTGCCCCGCCCACTGCCAGATTCAGATACAACAAAGAATTTCGAGATGTCGATTCGGAATTCTTCTAAAATGCCTACATATGACGAATTCATTTGCTTCGTTAGGGAACAAGTGAAGATTTTATATCGAACATCGCAACGAGCGCCACCCAAGGTTGAAAGCTCCGCTGGCAGCAATAGCAATCCGCGGGCTCCTCTTCCTCGCACGCCTCAAGCGTATGTCAGCACGCACGGGAATGACAACGAGTATCCATGTGCTATGTGCAAGAGTAATGATCACTCGCAACTTTATAGTTGTAACAAGTTTATAAAACTGACGCCTAACGAAAAATTTAATTTTGTTAAGGAAGTTCACGCGTGCACAAATTGCTTGAACACGCAGCATACCTCATCTAAATGCTCTTCAAAGAAAACTTGTCGTAAATGTAAAGGTAAACATCATACTACTTTACATTTTGATACCTCGAAATCTACTGCGAATACAAACGATTCCAAGTCCTCACATAAGAATGATTGTGAAGATACCACAAAATCATCTGTAAAGGACAACGAACCATCTGTATGTACATTATCGTCATCGAGCCTGAGTGAATCTCCCATAACGGAAGTACTCGGCACTGCTAAGGTACTCGCTAGTGGACGTAACGGCAAGGACAAGGTTTTGAGATGTCTGATCGATCCGGGCTCACAGAAACATTATGTTACACTGCAGTGCTGCAAGAACTTAGGTCTCTCGGTACGTAGCAGCCCTGTGACCTCAGTAAGCGGATTGTGTGGAACGAAAATCAAGAAACCCATCCGAGGAGCTGTAAGCTTAACTTTTAGGTCAAGATATGATCCTAAATATCAATATACTATCGATGCGCTAGTTTTAGATGAAATTACGCCCGATTTACCCACCTGTCATATTGATTTATCGGCTCTATCGTCTTCTGATCTGCTTGATAATTTACATCTAGCAGATGACACCTGGGCTACCCCAGGCGAAATAGATGTGCTTCTTGGTGTTAAATTATTCGCCAAATTATTCATGACAGAGGTAATTGTAAACGAGCCTGGTCTGCCTGATGCTTTGAAAACTACGTTGGGGTATGTCATATTAGGTGATGCTCCCGCAGTCGACGCTTCCTGTTCGGCTGCTGGGTATTTTACTTCTGTCGATGTAGGAAATTTGATGCAAAAATTTTGGGAAATTGAAGATTTAGATGGAGGAGTGATTCATAGTCCAGAAGACAGAAATGCTGAAGAGATGTTCAAAAATACTGTCAATCGCTTAGAAGATGGGCGATATGAAGTAGCACTTCCATTTAAATTGGACCCAAGCAATTTAGGCGATTCCTACAAGATGGCTGAACGCAGGTTTTTATCGCTGGAAAGAAAATTTCGCTTACAACCTGAATTGAAAACAGTTTACGATGAAGTGATTCGTGAACATATTGATAAAAGTTACTTATCTGAGGTTCCGAACGATAAGTCAAATGATGCTTATCATATACCTTCTCATGCAATTGTCCGTAATGACAGGACTACTACAAAGGTTAGAGTAGTTCTAGATGCTAGTGCGCAGACCACAAGCGGTTTATCATTAAATGATATTCTGCACGCAGGACCAAGTCTTCAAGCCGATTTGTTCTGCATTTTACTCAACCTTCGATTGTTTTCCGTAGCTATCACGTCTGATGTACGTCAAATGTATCTGTGTATTGACGTACGGGGGGAGGATCGTCCTTATCAGCGAATACTTTATAGGTTTAGCCCTGAGGAAAATATTAGAGTGTTTCAGTATAATAGGGTAGCTTTCGGTCTACGCAGCAGTCCTTTTCTGGCACTGCGAACTGTCAAACAGTTAGTAGCCGACGAAGGTGATAAATACCCACTTGCAAAAGATATTGCATCTCGTGATATTTATATGGATGATGTAGCCAGTTCAGTTATTGACGAAGAGCAGGCTGTGCTTGCGACTAAACAACTGCTGGAATTGTTCTTGAAAGGCGGTTTCCAGCTAGCTAAGTGGTCTTCAAATTCTGCAGCTGTTCTAAAGGAAATACCGGAAGAACTACATCTGTCCCAAAGTGTCACCTTCGATGATGATACAACATTGAAGATATTAGGTCTTCGTTGGTATCCTGGTGAAGACGTATTTAGGTTCCAGGTTAGCCCTGACGATCGACCGTGTAATAAAAGAAACATTCTGTCGTCAGTAGCTCGACTATTCGATGTTCTGGGCCTGGTTACCCCTGTTATCGTATTCGCCAAGCTTCTTATAAAAGAGTTATGGTTGTTGAAAATGGACTGGAACGAATCGCCGCCTGATCATATCGTGCGTCAGTGGCAACAGTTCCAAAGTGAACTACCGCTACTTTCTAACATGAGTATCCCACGACATATTGGTGTTATTGAAAATTGCTCATTAACTATCGTCGGTTTTGCGGATGCAAGTGAAAAGGCGTACGGTGGAGTAGTTTACGCCTACGTAACCATTCCTAATGATGACCGAGGTCTCATTAATTTAATTTGTGCCAAGTCAAAGGTAGCGCCTGTAAAGGTTGTCAGCCTAGCAAGGTTGGAATTATGCGCAGCATTGCTATTGTCGCAGCTCATGAAAAGGGTTATTGATACCTACTCATCGAGATACCCAATTGACTCTGTACTGGCATTTTCGGATTCAACAGTAACACTTTGTTGGATTCATTCGTCGCCCCATCGATGGCAAACCTTCGTAGCCAATCGAGTTACCAAGATCCATGAGAACTTGTCAAGTGATCACTTTCATCACATCAAAGGAACAGAAAATCCTAGCGACTGCTTGTCTAGAGGCTTAACTCCAGCTCAACTGGTGAACCATCCACTATGGCTATCGGGCCCTCCATGGATGAAGCTTTCAAAAAGTGAATGGCCGATTCAAGCATTTGTACCGGACGAAGTTATCGCTCCTGAAGAAAAAACGGTTTCTTTATTTACATTTGACAATTCGAAAGACAACATAATTTACGACTTGTCGAAACGGTTCTCGTCATGGACACGGTATGTACGCACAGTTGTATATGTGTTGAAATTTATTAAAAAATTGCCTTTAGGTTCTATTAATGCTGATGACATAATAGCAGCCGAATTAGAAATTGTACGAGCTCTGCAAATGGTTTATTTCGGTCAACATATTTCAGACATGAACCTAAAGAAAGGTTTTACAAAGAGTTTAGCAAATCTGAAGCCATTTATTGATGATGGCATCCTTCGCGTTGGAGGACGTCTGAGTAATTCCAGTGAAGATTACGATTATAAACACCCCGTGTTATTGCCACGTCGTGATCATATCATTAATCTGCTGATCGATCATTATCATCGACGCAATTTACATGCAGGACCTGAAACTCTTATATCTATTCTTCGACATCGATTCTGGATCATATCCGCTAGATGTATTATTCGGCATCGGATTCACTTATGCAATTACTGCTTCCGGATCAAGCCAAAAGCTAATTACCCAATGATGGCAGATTTACCAGCATGTAGGGTAAATCAAGTTGAAAAGGCTTTTATTCATACTGGGTGTGATTACGCTGGCCCATGGTATTGTACCCCTGTTCGACGAAGAGGAGCAAAGAGTCAAAAGGTGTATTTGTGCTTATTCACATGTCTCACAACGAGAGCAATTCATTTGGAACTTGCTACCGATTTAAGTACGGCAAGTTTTATGTCAGCATTTAAGCGGTTTTTATCCAGACGTGGTCCTGTAAAATATATGTACAGTGATAATGGAACTAACTTTCAGGGAGCCAATACGTATTTGAAAGAGCTTCATAACTTCCTCGCTAATGAATATCGTGATGCTTGGGAGAATGAACTATCCGCCAATCAAATAATTTGGCGATTTATCCCTCCTAGTGCTCCCCATTTTGGAGGATGCTGGGAAAGTAATGTCAAATGTGTCAAGTCTCATTTGTTTCGTACAATAGGTAAACAAATATTGTCATTTGAGGAATTAATGACAGTTTTAAGTCAAATTGAGGCTTTATTAAACTCGCGACCTTTATCCGTTCTAAGCTCTGATCCAGCTGAACCTTCTGCATTGACTCCAGCTCATTTTCTTAATGTTACTCCATTAACATATCTTCCAGCTGCGTCTGTTGCGGAGGTAACATCTGATCATCTTTTGCAAAGATATCAATTATTAGATCGTTTGACTCAATCGTTTTGGAAGAGGTGGCGCGATGAATACTTACACACGTTGCAAACTAGGCAAAAATGGAATACTCCTTCTCAACCTGTTAAGGAAGGAACAGTTGTAGTCATCCTTCAAGAGAACGTTATGCCTCTACATTGGCCGTTAGGTCTTATAAAGGAACTAATTGCAGGCAAAGATGGTATTGCTAGAGTTGCTTTAGTTAAAACAAAATCTGGCATACTTAAACGACCTTTAGTCAAATTATGCCCTTTGCCTTCGCAATGATTATATTATTAGTTTTGTCTTATGTTATATAGGCCTAAATATAGTTATGTTATTTTAGTTTTCTCTGAGCAATAAGGATGCTATTTTGTGATAAATAATTTATTTGTGTTAACTATTTCGAAAGCTATTTCTTTCAAGGCCGGGGGAATGGTTTCGCAACTATGTAAAAACATTAAATACTTAAATGTGTCTCTACCTCCTTGTCGGGTTATCATTATTGGCCGGCAAGAAGAAAAGAAAATTATATGTCATTCATCGACCGAAAATTCTAATGTCACAAATTTAATGAAGAGAAGCATGTGCATGTAAAATATAAATAGAAATCTAAACTACTTCAAGAAACCTATAATAAGTGCCGCTACCGTCTAGCTACAATGTTCACTCGATAAGGAAAAAAGGAACCAGTACATAATTATAATTGGTAAGTTGCACCCCCAACTATATAGTATCGTGGTATAGTAGGTATGCCTGCTCCAGCTAGACCTGTGGAGCTTCTTATCGAACCGTCAGTGAAGCATATAAACGTCGGATATGCGACGTGTACCTTCCAGTTGTCCCTCTCCCCAATATGTACTCTATACCTATTTCTTATCGAATATCTTCTTCCTCTTTATGAGGTCATTGTGAGTTACCATCATTTCCATTTTAGACAGTACCCTATCTTGTATTAGTTCGTGTCGCTTGTGTACGCAACTTCCTCTCCATTCCTTGTATGCCTTCATTCGGTACCACTGTTCCATGGCCCTCTTTTCCGCTTCTATATGTAGCGCCTTTATACCTAGTATTACCTCTAAGGATTGTGTCGGGTTGTTGGGTTGCCTCTGCACCTTTGCTAGGTACCTCTGATATTTCTTAATATGTGCTCTGTGCCACCAGACCACCGCTCCATATAGTACTCGGGAAGTATTATCGCCTTGGAGATCCATTCCAATATCCTCGACTTTAACCCCCATTTCCTTCACACCGCTCTTTTGTATAGATACAGTGTTCTTATGGCTTTCGCCGTTTGTTCTTTTACATGAGTTTTGTACCTGAGCGTGCTACCCAGAGTCACCCCCAGATACTTTTGCTCGTTTACCAACACCAGCTCCTTGTCATGTACCCTTATGGGCCTCATCTCTTCTGTCTTCCATTTGTTAGTGAATAACACGAGCTTCGTTTTTGATGGATTTAAATCCAGTCTCTCTCTCTGCACCATTCCAGCACTTTTTGGATACTACTGGCCATTATGTCCCTTATGGTGCTTAGTACCGATCCACGTTCGACTATATAGCACTCCGTCATCGGAGTAAGCTTGCATATATAGGCCCCCCTTATTTTCTTCACTAATGAGTACAAGTCCACCCTGTGGGAAACCTCTTTTAGGACTAATTGACTTTTTATATTCCGCCCAGTGTCGCCTTTATAGATCTACACTTGAGCAATTTCCCTATCCATAGCGCTATTGTCTTGTTGACTCCTTCCCTTCTCAGACTTTTCTCTACCGCTGAACATTTAATGGCACTTGCTACTACAAGAAAAACCAAAAATTATGGACCAATTTACAAAAATTGTCAACTCCATACATACAGGATCATAACCATCCATTGCTTCAGTACCGGTATTGACACGCCCGGTGTTGACTATTTCACACAAAATCCAAGATTATTTTAGAACACTAATACTTAAAGCAACGTCAACGCCTCACTAGTAAGTTCCTTTAAGGTTACGTATTCCCAAGTAATTAGTTTAAACATTATTCAATTACATACTGTAAACCACTCGTGGATGGTTATGACGCCACAGCGTGTTAATCACGTATTGCAGTCACATTTTTATGTTTTTTTTTTGGTTTGAGCCCGCAAAGACAAACGTGTACTCGGTTCCGCTGTTTCACCTGAATTGAGGAGGCGGGCGTGGGTACACCCGGTATATTTAGACGCACGAGTACAAAACTACCTCAACTTTGACAGTGCGCTTACGGTGTTGATGAATTTTTGGTGTTAAACTTTTAAATATTTTAAATAGTACTTACGCGATGAAGGATTTTTATCACATTTTTTTGAACGTTTAACAACAATATTTAAAAACGATTACTGAAGTAAAATTCGCAATCGTACGTTTGATTTGCGATAATTTTCAGTACAAATATGGAGGTTCAGATTTTTTGTGAGATGGTGATGACTTTTGACATATAAAACATTTTATTAAAATGAAACTATTTAGATTCCGATTATTTTGATCAAAGGGCCTTAAAGATAAAACTACTGAATAACGAAAAGAATAAAAATCAAAGTAAAAAACCTAAAATATATTTTTTTAAACACCGAAACGCAACTTTTTTCCGAATTTTGAAATCCACCCTGGTACAGGTATACATATTAAATTAATCATGCCAACAAAATGGTACAATAAAAACTAGAAAAAAAAATTTTATAGGGTACCTCCCCAACTGGTGGAATGGGAATGATTTTTTTTATTTGCTGTAATCCTATAGTATCATTGAATAGGTATCTTAAAAAGAATAAGGGTCTTAGAAGAAAGTTTTTTCTAAAGTCAATATTTACGGAGATAATCGCTCCAAAAGAAAAAAAAATGTGTCTCACCCCCTCTAACTTTTGATCCGTAGGTCTAAAAAATTTGAAAAAATCATGAATAGTGGGCTTATAGAGTACTTTAAAATAAAACTATTTCGAACGTAATCTGCCCAGCCGTTTTTGAATAACTACGGAACCCTATACTGAGCATGGCCCGACATGCTCTTGGCCGATTGTTTTCAAAATTGGTTCAAAATAATAACGACATGTGTAGAATACGCAATTATTGCACATGCATTTACAATTCGATTTTATTATAATCGTAGATGCTTTGTTTAATTTAATTAATTCGTTACAGATTTCCCAATTAATGATTAATTGATTAGGTATGCCGATAACGGCACATGCAATGCATCTATGGGCTTATAAGTAGCTATAGGAATAAAAACCGGCCAAGAGCATGTCGGGCCATGCTCAGTGTAGGGTTCCGTAGTTATTCAAAAATGGCTGGGCCGATTATGTTCGAAATAGTTTTATTTTAAAGTATTCTATATAAGCCCACTATTCATGATTTTTTACATATTTTTTGGACCTACGGATCAAAAGATAGAGGCCCCCCCCCTCGGACCACATTTTTTTTTCTTCTGGATCGATTATCTCCGAAAATATTGACTTTAGAAAAAAGTTTATTTCAAGACCCGTATTCTTTTAAAGAGACCTATTCAATGATACCATATAAGATTACAGCAAATAAATAAAATCATTCCCACTTCACCAGTTGGGGAGGTACCCGCAATTTTATTTTCCCCTCACTAGCTCGTAAAGTGCTCGTTTATCCTTTAATACGAACGTGTAAAAACGCATATTATTCACTTGTGTGGCAAAGTAATGACCTTGCTTTTGGAATAACAAAACGTAAAATGCTCATGGAAATTGTTCCATATTAATGATAATTAAATAATTTGTTTGATTATTTAGTGTAAAATACAAACCTTTATATAATATGATGATTTTAACATATAAATCCTAAAATTCCATAAATAACAATTGTTTTAGTGAATGATGATAAGATGACTAGATGCAATCACAAAACGCAGAAAATGTCAACGTCAACATTGTCAAAGAATATTATATGTTATAATCTTTATTTACCGACTCGAACACGCATAAAAATAGTAAACTAAACAACTTTCAGGGTGTTCTGTTATAATTTTGTAAAAATAATGAATGAGAATGATTTAATAATGCATTGGAGTTGGTGTGCATCTACAGGAATGTGTTAAATTAAAATCGTGCTGCGTTTACTTTTTCGTGCTAAGTTTACTGCGACAAAATCTTGCATTAAATACATGATGCATTTGGAGAATTATTATCACTAACCCGATGATGATTGTAATGTGAACAAATAATTACCTTTTTTGAGTTTCCTCGCTATAGTGAGGGGAAAAGTTTTGTGTTACACACGGGTGTAAATGTATTTTACTTCTCGTATTTCATACTCGCGGGTAAAATACAACTTTGCACCCTTGTATAACAAATAACTATTTCTAGTTTTTAATGTACCATTTTGTTAGCATGATTAATATGCATACCTGTACCAAATTGCAGTTTTATAGTATGAACGGCCACTGAGCTATGCTGCGGACAGACGGACATGGCGAAACTATAAGGGTTCCGTTTTTGCAATTTTGGCTACGGAACTCTAAAAAATGTTACGGGGTCTACCTTTGAAGCGCTCGGAGAAATGCCCTACCGATACTTGCAAAGTAATTTTAACTACGCTGCCCCCGTAAGCATAAACGCCGTAACTAGTTTTAAAATGTTAATTAATACAGAAGATAATTTGCAGTCGAATCAAATAAACAATTGATTGACACTTCAAAACTAGTTACTGCGTTTATGCTTACGGGGGCAGTATGGCTACTGAGTATAAAAGGGCGAATTTTTATTTTGTTGTAGTTTTTTCAAATTTGGATACTTTCCTATTTTTTATACTCAGAATCTCGAGCTCTTTCGATCCTCATTAGCAGAAAAAAAGTGTCCCAAGAATTCCATACATTTTTTTGTCTTCCACTGAGTTAGGCACTGGTCTCACCACGAGCTACTAAGCTATGAACTATTGGCTATAAACACGAACAAAATATACGCTCTTCGGTGTAAATAAAAGAGACTACCCGCCCGGCTATCAGCTATCACCGCCGGGCGAGTAACGCCGTAGCCGATAGTTCATAGCTTAGTAGCTCGCGGTGAGACCAGTACCTTACGATCGAAGAAAGTGTATGAAAAATAGTAACTCAATAATTTTGGGACACTTTTTTATTTCTATCAGGATCGAAAGAGCTCGTGAATTTCGTGATTCTGAGTGGAAAAAATGTAAAAAAAGTCCAAATTTGGAAAATTTTAAAAAACGACAACAAAATAAAAATCCTAAAAATCTAAATTCACGAACTTGTTCATCATCTCCTGGAAGTTCTCCATGGTGATGTCGGCGGAGACCTTGATCTTCATGTCCACGAAGGTCTTGGAGTCGTTGTACAGCCCCGCCATCTGCACTGTGTCCAGCAGTGGGCCGTGGCAGTATATTAAACTGGAATGGAAAGGAATTCGTCAAATACTTATTTAAACTTTCGCAGTATACAGGGTGATTCCGGGGTCGTGATATCAACTCTGAAAAACGCGTTAAGATGGTCTTTCTGAACAATGTTTTCCATGGGACCTATATGAAAAAATGTACTTTTACAGCACACTTTTGGTTCTAAGCGCGCCATTGCTTGCATGCGTAGCGGGAGTAATACAAAAGTGAAATTCCCTAGGGATTAATAGAAATGTCAGTACGTCATAGAATAATATTTTGTCTTAAAACTTATTTTTTTGTCGTCAAGTGTGATGAAAAACATTGTATGCATCACGGTCGGTAAGCGGAATACTAACTCAAGCCATTAAAAGCCCTCCAACTACGGCGTCTGGCTTCTAACATTCTCGTTAGTAATTCCGTACTGACCTCCCTTGATGCACGATGTACTATTCCAAATCACTACTTAGTATAAAATAAAGTCACTTTTTCTTTCCCTATGTCCCTTTGTACGCTTAAATCTATAAAACTACGAAACTTATTTTGATAAGATTTTTTTTAATAGGTAGAGCAATTCAAGAGGAAGGTTTTTATGTAGGTATAGTACCCGTGCGCAGCCGGGGCGGGTCGCTAGTGTGTTTAAATAATTATGAAACGAGGCTGGAAATTATGAACACTTCCACACCGGTCGTCATGAAAACAGTAAATTCTTCGCGATACTCATATTTGTTTCTTGGGAAACTATGAATAACAAATAGCCGTGTGATAACTGTTGTGGTACAAATAATAGAGTAACGTGTCAGATCCGTGGCCGTGTGGTGACGGCAGTAAGAATACATTTGTCACCACCCCAACATAAGAGTCGACTAAGGGATTGAAGTGTCACTGACCACTATATGATAAAAGGTTGATGATGGGCAGCAGCGTCATCATAGTGGACACATTACTGCGATCGCCAATCTGCTTGCCCAGCGTGGCGATTATGAGCATTTACCTCCTACTGCGTCTTTACGCATAGTTAATAAGAGCCTACGTCCTAGTCTGCGTCTACGTCGATAGTATCATAGGTGATGTGTCAGATCACGATTTGGTGACGAGTACGTCAAATCTTGCAAAAACTTCCATTCATAGTCGCTAATATAATAAAGATTTCGATCAAATATGCTTATCGATCGAATCGGCCACTATAGTTTATTGAACAGGAAACTTCCTACACATCACGCCCCAAACGAAAAACGTCGTAACTCAAACGCATAACCTCAAAAAACTGTCTTTTTGTTGACTCTAGCGAACGTGCGAATTGTCATCATTTCTCGCTCTTGACATTGCCCGTATAAACACTGCGATAGCACGCCGCTATGGCCCTTTATACGTTGTGTTACGGAGTAGATTAGCGTGAAGTGGTAGGGAAAAGGAGACTAGTATAAACACGTGTACCGGATTGAACCGGTCGTGATAATGTATCGTAATGTCTGGACGGCGTCTCGAGAAATCGAGTTACGTTACCTGTAAGCAGAGTCTAAATATCGATACGGGAAAATGCAATGCACAGGTAATTTTAGATTACAGCATTTCTACTAACGTTAAACCGCTTTTACGTAGGGATATAGGTCCAACACGTAGAGGTTCTTTGGAGAAATTTGCTGTGTTGTACACCTATGTTTAAGGTGAATGGGTATTCACGGGTACAATATCCTTAAACCTGTCCCAGCAGGGTCGCGTTTTATAAAGTTCATCATCATCATCATCAGCCTATGATAGTCCACTGCAGGACGTAGGCCTCTCCTATTAACTATGCGTATAAACGCATTAGGAGGTAGATGCATGCCCGTAATCGCCACGCTGGGCAAGCGGATTGGCGATCGCTGTAATGTGTCCACTATGATGACGCTGCTGCCCATCATCAATATTTATCCAATAGTGGTCAGTGACACTTCAATCCCTTAGTCAACTCTTACGACACCCGCAGGAGTTAGGGTGGTGACAAATGTATTCTTACTGCCGTCACCACACGGCACGAATAGTCAAATAAACTATATTGTAGGGTCACCATCATCATTATAAATTTATGAGCCAAACTCTTGTCAGCATCAGTGAATGTAGCTGTGTCCATCTATAACTCCGTCCAAAGCCACCTCTTTGACTTCCTTATACGACACAACATCTACTTTCTCTTTTATTTTATTTGTCAGCCTCCATAGCCTAGTCTGTAGTGATCCTGCCTATGCAGCTGGAGGTTCCGGGTTCGAATCCCGGCGAGGGCATTATTTGCGTATTTATTTATCACAAATATTTGTTCCTTGGTCATGGCTGTCTATGTATTTAAGTATCTATACTGTATCTATCTATTATATACAGGGTGTCCCATAAATAGCGGTTCAGCCTGACACCGGAGGTAGGTCGACCCAAGAGATACCCAACCAACCTAACATGACCTCAGTAAAAGTTGGACGGTTTTCGAGATATTGACGTTTTAATTTTTTTTTCGAACTTGTCCATTTTTTTACATTTTAAGTGTCATAATTTACGTGGATAGCTCTTAATCCAATTTTTTTTTATCAGAACTCTACCAAATAAAGATAAATTTAATAACGCAAGTGTTATTTTATCGAAATCTAATATTAAATGCGAATGAAACGCAATTGATTTTAAAATAAATTATCAGTAGCAACAAAAAGTTGGTCTTAGATCACCTGCTGTGAAAAAAAAAATACTTGACCGTACATGAAATAAAAACGGTTAAATATTGTGTGTGTTATGCTGATTTTATAAAGGTATAATACCTGGTGGTTGAAAGGATAACTGGCAAGATTTTGGAACACAGTATCATTGTCCTATTAAACTTAAGGTGGTTCGTTTTTCATACTAATTGATTTATTCAAATATGGGTAAATGGAGCATAGTTTTACAATGAAACCACTTCCGTCCACAATTATTTTGATATTTATTAGCGGCAAATTCTGTTTCCGTAATAAAAATGGTCAAATAATAGCTTAAAACACTACTTTATTTTAATACAAATTTGTCAATGTGTGGGTCGGCGGCGACAGTGTCATACACCAATCGTATCTTCGGCGTGTGCGTTAAAAAGCGACGTTGCCAGTTGACCACAAATACTGCGTTGCCGCTCTGTCAAACCGAACGCATGTCGTGCAATTTGTTATTTTATTTTGTTCCATCAAACTGCATCAAACGGAAAGCGTTGCTAATGTTGCCATATAGGTCATCACCCAATAGCCAACCCGCGTACTATTTTATGATATTCCGTATTCGATCGATTTGCTTGATTTTTATATTTTGTATCAGAAGACCATTTATTATAGAAAATATATACATAATAGTTACGTTTACGCTACTATAGGTTGGACTTCTTACATTTAATGTTATTAAAATAAATGTGCGTAGGTACTAAATGATAGTCGCGTGTAACCGAACGTATAATCCATTTGGCACGGCAACGTCGGCAACACTAAATTCAAACGTCACTCTTTCTTTCAAAATCACCAGCAGTCATTTTGGTTACTTTGGTTTGTATAATCCGAATTGACGCTAAATTGCTAACGATTGTTTGAAATATTTTAAAGCGTGGCATCTACAGTGATTTACAGGAGAATGGAGCCACAAACGCCAAGGAAAGGCTATAAAAAACACCGATATTCGGGCTCGGGAAAAACTCGTAAGCGAAGCCTTGTAGAAATTATACTATATTACGGAGAAATCAAAAGGTAAGTCCGGTAGAGTATCTTTCCTCCCACTATTTCAACAGATTTTTTATTACATATTTTCACTATGCTTATATTATAATAAAAACATTTGTTGTTTTCGAAACAACTGCTCCACGGATTGGAATAACCCAGGAAACTTGTCATGTAGATAAATAGCAATATATATTATAAGTATAACATATTTTTAATGTAAATACCGGAAACGTTAGTTTCCCGAGGGATGATGAGTTCCAGGCCTTCAACTTTTAAAACTATAACCTTTTTGTAGATACTCACTGAACCTGTTGTGAACCCAGGCTCCCTCCCTAACTTCGCAGTCAGGATCACCACCATCTAACTAGATAAAGCTGAACTGTATTTTTTATTCCAGTAATCACCAGACACCATTTTAACAATGAGTATTCTCATTTCAGATCCAAGGCCAACTGCAGGTGTCACAAATGACCGACGAAACTTTTATAGAAAACATGTTGCCAACACTAGTGATATTTTACAAAAACTGTATATTGACAGAGATAGTACCTACTAAAACCAGAAAGAATAAATAAAAATAATATGAAATGATGTAAATAAAACACTGAATTTATGAATTTATCTGTTTTCTTTATCTATGTATTCCGCGCGTGATTAGAATGGGAAGGAATCTAATAATTAAAGTGACTAGAAATATCAAATATCTAACTATACATATAATTATGAAAACTTGTCTGAGGTCATGGAATAGATTCCGTCCCAATCTGATTGTACACCTATTAGGTCATCCAGGTCCGGTTTTTTGTAGTATGGTCTATAATAATTCCACATTGACCATGCAAAAAATACCGGAACTGGATGCCATAACATCACCTGAAAACGTTTTTAAGTAAACAAATAAGGTTACCAAAATTAAACCTAGGTGGCTAGTTCAGGGGGCAATACCACAAAACTTTTCAAGCATAGAATTCTACAAAGTTGACAACTATTTTGTATGGGAATTTATACAATTTTGTAGAATTGTACGCTTGTGAAGATTTGTGGGATAGGCCACAGGCATTACTGGAATAATTGTGATTATAGGTAAAGTATCAATAAAAAAATAAAAAGTCTTATAAAGCAAAAAATATATATCTTGATATTACGAGATTTGAACCTTGGTCCTCATGGATGTGCGTCAGACGGTCATCCAACTTAGACTAATCCAAGTTCAAAACACGTTCCGAAGAAATAAGCAATCATTTCGTCAACGAACAAGGGTTTGAATGTGTGTGTGCATACTTCGCAAGCGCGACAGCGTTTCGTATTTATTCAAATAAACTTATTTTGTAAATTAAACCTCATCTGAAATTTAGTTGGCCACATTAGAAATAGCAGTTTATTTTAGGCAAACACATCACTTATTAAAAATATTTCCATTATCATACATAAAATTTAAAAATACGTAGAATTCACACCAGCTAGGCACTGTAACGCCATCTATTGGCGTAGTAGTGCCTAGCTGACCGTGACATTCCACCTTAAATAACTGTAGGAATGGCGTTAGCCGCTGTTTTTTATTTGAAATCATTTCGTACGCAGTTATTTCTTATTGGTATCGTGGTTTTTTATTTATTTACTACTTGTACAAGAAATAAATGGAAAATAAATCTTTTGAAATTTAGAATAGGGGTGATATCTGACTAAGGCTGGATTTCACCAAACTTTTATTCGAAGAATAAAGCTTATTCTCGGATAGTAATGTCAAAACTCTAATCTAATAAAAGTTTGGTAAAATCCAGCCTAAGGTCTTAAACTAAAATAAAAAGAAACAGTTGAGTTTAAATGCTTTTTATTATTAAAAACAAATGTTCAAATTGGTGCCCTCTGACTCGAATACACAAAAAACATCGCTTAATAAAGTTTCGTCCTAATTTTCTTAAATTAATATCAGAAATGCTGCGGGCTGCCTCGAAAACTCGTTGTCGTAATTCTTCTACTGATCTAATTGGTTTCGCATACACTTTATCCTTCAAACATCCCCAGTAAAAAAAATCCATTGGATTTAAGTCCGGGGACCTCGGTGGCCATGGAATTGGCCCCAATCGCCCAATCCATCTCCGAGGGAAAGTGACGTCCAGGTGCTGGCGGACCAGGCGTGCATAGTGTGCCGGGCATCCGTCTTCTTGGTACCACATCCTTAGTGTCAAAGCCAACGGCGTATCTTCTAGTAAAACAGGCAAATCGTTCTCCAGAAATTGAAGGTAATTTTGTCCGTTCAGGATCGCTGGCAATTCAATCGGTCCTATTATTTGGCCGTTCAAAATCAATTATCATTTCAACCACCAAGTATTATACCTTATTAAAATCAGCATAACACACACAATATTTAACCGTTGTTATTTCATGTACGGTCAAGTATTTTTTTTTCACAGCAGGTGATCTAAGACCAACTTTTTGGTGCTACTGATAATTTATTTTAAAATCAATTGCGTTTCATTCGCATTTAATATTAGATTTCGATAAAATAACACTTGCGTTATTAAATTTATCTTTATTTGGTAGAGTTCTGATAAAAAAAAATTGGATTAAGAGCTATCCACGTAAATTATGACACTTAAAATGTAAAAAAATGGACAAGTTCGAAAAAAAAATTAAAACGTCAATATCTCGAAAACCGTCCAACTTTTACTGAGGTCATGTTAGGTTGGTTGGGTATCTCTTGGGTCGACCTACCTCCGGTGTCAGGCTGAACCGCTATTTATGGGACACCCTGTATATCGTCGCCTGGTACCCACATCACAAGCCGTAATTGAGCTTACCGTGGGACTAGGTTGATTTGTGCAAGATGTCCCAAGATATTTATTTATGTAACTTCTTCTATAGGTCTCCCTCTTCCTCGCTTTCCTTCACATACATTAATCATAATTTGTACGATTGTTAAACCTGCTTTCTTAACATCTCTCATCGTATAAGCGGCCCATCCTACATTTTTTATCCGTTGATTAACAGACCTGTCTTTAGCGGCGTTAGTTTTTTGGCTGCGTTTTTGCGCATGTCAGTGACCGACGCACGCGCCTCGCACGAAGCGCGCACGCGTTACGCACGTGCGATACATTTATAGAACTTTGGTCCTTCGATTCACCGGCTATTTTTGAGCCAAATTTAAAGGTTAAAATAATTATTTGTGCATATAAACCTGCCGGGTTTCTCTCCGGAGTATTCTCAGGTCAGTGATGTAGGATTAGAACCAGAAGTAGATTTTTACATTTGCTAATGTGTATGACGATTCAAAAGTGTTTAATGGCTATGCCTACTTGAAAAAAGAATAGTTTGATTTAACCTTCATCGTTATCAGTAAATCTATGTCCACAGCTGGACATCTGTTACCTCAGAGCATTCCATAATTTGTACGACTTCATGGGGGTAGTGCCGTAACATTTGTAAGGATGATGCTGCCTATTCACAAGTGTCCTAAAATGCATTTATCCATTCGCTGAACTACGGGAGTAGGTAGTATGAGTATCTGAGTAGTGTTAAAAGCCCGATGTTTTATACTTTGTATTTTTGTACTCGCAATATGTGAGCGATAAATAGAAAATCATCGGGTAAATAATGTACATATATATCCGCCGCTTAGTCACTTGACACTAATGATGCTGGGCTTGGATCATCTACGAGCAGGCCAGGGATCGGAACCGGTTTTTATAGCCCAATAATTTAATATGTTGTATACTCTTTATAATATTTTATTGGTATTAACAACATCGTACATTTAAATTACTCCTTTAATAACGAAATTATATACCGTCAACTGGGGTGCATAGGGATGGCAAGGTGAATAGGGACAAAAACTGGAAACGACATTTACTTCATAATATCTTTAAAACTTCTCCACACGCATTTGCTTGTGCGTTACCAAATGAAAGTAGATTAAATACTGATGCCAATGGCAACTCTGGACAGGCATGAAGGTAGCGGTAGGTGGTCGAACTAACAGTTCGAAGTTGACGTCGGCAGTGACCCGTTCAAATGTGCTCCGGGAGTCTTTAAAAAATTTATGTTTTTAAGCAAGTTAAGCAGTGCCGGCAGTTATAAGGAGATTAACCGTGTATTAAAGAAGGTGTTTATGTCACGGTAAGTTGAAATTATCTTTGTTTCAATACCAAAAGTGCGAAAACAAAAACATAAGGAAGTTTTGAAAAAAAAACAGAGGTTTATAGGGACGCTTTGGGGGTCGATAGGGACGGCTTGAGGGGTGGATCGGGTCGGCTTTGACAGTTAATAGGGACGTAATTAGTTCAAATAAGGACGATAAAGGGTGTATTGGGACAGGGCTGCCAAAAATATTTTTATGATTAAATGAATATATGTTTCGTGTTTTAAGTAGGTACATAAGTAGGTACCTACTACCAATTTACTTACTTTAACCAACACCTTCAACCAATTGACTTCTTTAACCAACATTTAAATGAGTGAATTTCGGAAGGTTTGCTGACACTGGCTTTAAGTATTTTTTATTAAGTAATTTGTTATTTTACAGTAAGTATTACTTTCTTGTATTAATTTTGGCAGCTCAGCCTTGTTATTATAACTTGTTGTTTTAGAAGGTGTTTTTATTTGCTACAAATTATTAAACAATTTTTGTTACCCGTATTATGAGTGTCACTGACCATTATTTGATAAAATATTGATGATGGGCAGCAGCGTCATCATAGTGGACACATTACTGCGATCGCCAATCCGCTTGCCCAGCGTGGCGATTATGGGCATTTACCTCCTAATGTGTCTATACGCATAGTTAATAGGAGAGGCCTGCGTCCAGCGGTGGACTATCATAGGCTGATGATGATGATGATGATTATGAATGATTACCTACAGTGATTACCCACTAGTACATTATAAATAAAAGCTTTGTTAAATGCAGGTATTTTTATTCATATGAATCATATGTCATCCTATTTCCATAGTTATTGTAAGTTTTGCAATACCTACTTACTGGGTAGAAAGGTACCTAGGTACGTACCTGTAAGCTTATTATTTTTGTGACAACCCTAGCCATTTTTTCCTATTGGTCCCTTATTCGTTGCTATTGACCCCGTATGCAGCCTGAATAAGGACGGCCAGTTTTTTTGAAAAAAAGGGGGTTTAGATTGATTCTATCGTAATAAAACTATCATAAATAGGATCTCTAACATAAGATTAAAGTTTTGAAACCATAACATTGAGCTCGTTCATGGAAATATTCCGTTAAAATCTTACTCAAAGTTCAAAATTGTCCCCATTGACCCCGGTTGACGGTACCGAAGAACGCAACAGAATTAAATTAGAACTGTTCTTTTATATGGATAATAAACTGGTATCCGATCCCTACCTACGAGATGATGTCGCCCCACACTTCTTGCACCTTTGTACTGGAGAATTGGAGATGTATTTGTATTAGTTAAAATGTATTATTTAGGCTTTTTTCATTAACTCGTGTTTGTTAAGATTGCTAAAATCTCCGACACTCATGTAGAAAAAGAAAAAGCCTACTTTCAACTTCAACACGTGCGTGATACGTAACCTATACTAATCGACAGTCGGATCTAAAAAAAGTAAACAAACCTAAAAACTTGCATTATTCCATAATCACGCACTTTTAGAACACAATCTTGGTTTTATCACCAACTTAAAACCAAACCTGAAGTTCACATATATTTTTTATTAAAATTGTTGATATTTATAAGTATTAACGTAAAAATATATCTGCGAATGTGTTTCACGATGTGTCAAAGACGTCAAATGCTATGGAAAGTCAGCCATATTTGTTTGTTTTTTAGATTATACTGTCGATTGCTATATATACCGTGTTTTTATTTGATTTCCGTTAAATTAAAGGAAGCTTATTTAGGTCAAAAACAATCAATTTATCTAAGAAACTAGTGTCTTAACTCTTACTGTTATTGAGTTATTAATAAATAAGTTTAATCACTGAACAAGTGTATTGCAACCTTTATTAGATCCTAATGTTACTTATTTTGACATGTGCCGTCAGTCACCTGAGATCTTATTCTTAAGGTTCTCACACACTTACTATTTCATTTATTTTATGTATGAAAATGAAAAAAAAAAACACATTTTTTCTCGAATTCGACTAAAAGGAATATACCAGGTAGCTCCAATTAACGTACCATACCAAGCAGCCTGTTCAATTTCACAGAATTAAAAAAAACACGGTATATAATTATGGTTATTTGATTGTTAATTTGCTAGGAAGAAATAATGTGGCCCGCCTATTCCCACTAAATACAATACAACAGGCGGAACTAATTGTGTTTGATCCGATGGAATCTACTTATAGTATTTAATAGCAGCTGGAAAAAGTCATTTAATGCATTCTGCGCATGAGTCGACAAGGTCGGGGCATTTCCGGTTCCGACCGAGCTACCTGCGGCCCTACCGCGCACTTCGAAATCCGCTTTCGAAGATTTGTCTCTTTCATAGGCCAGCGGGAATTCTACATCATCAGCCTATGATAGTCCACTGCTGGACGTAGGCCTCTCCTATTTACTATGCGTAAAGACGTATTAGGAGGTAAATGCCCTTAATCGCCACGTTGGGCAAACGGATTGGCGATAGCAGTAATGTGTCCACTATGATGACGCTGCTGCTCATCATCAATCTTTTATCAAATAATGGTCAGCGACACTTCAATCGTGATACACAAAACGTGATTCGTCGAAATTCGTTGATTTCGTTGAGTTGGGGGCGAGAATGAGCGATTGCTCGTTTGTTCTAAATGCACCTTTAGCTCATATCTATTTATGAATTATCTGCCTAAGAGGCCTAAATAGGTTAACAACAAAGTTACATTTTACCAAAGAGGCTCAATAATATTAGGGTCAAAATTCTTTTCGTTGTCTTATTTTGTATCCCTAAAAAACGTGAACAGTTGTGATTTTTGTATCATAATATATGATGTTTTGTTTCCAATTTTTGATGTATGGATTAAAATATAGCGTGAAACAAGGCTGCCTAGAACTGCTCTTATTCTCTCAACTACTCAAAGGTTAGCTGGAAGAGATCCCTTGCAGGGATCCCTTCCATAAGCTCGCCTTTGTACGATTGTCTTGTGTTTTGTGTACTTTTCTAAAATTTTTGTACAATAATGTGTTTTACTACTACTACTATTTATTTATTTAAACTTTATTGCACAATAAAAAAAAGTACAAATGGCGGATTTAATGCCTTAAGGCATTCTCTAACATTCTCTCTCTCTATTAAAAAAAAAGAAAATATCTATATACTTAAAGATATATCCAATACTACATATATACTTACATAACTACTACTACTACAAGACAACGAAAAGAATTTTGACCCATTTGCCAGAGTTACCAATCTATACATTCGCAACTCTTTGGCGGTGATCAGTGTAATCAATGTAATCATCCACTGATTAATTGATGGATTCACAGAATGGGTCCTCATCGTCAATGGCTGCCAGATTACAGCATCCGACGGTCACGTGGGGAAGTATAAATAGAACTGATTCAGGAGTGGTATGAATGGCACAAATTTGTTTATATTTTTATACAATTCTATTGACGATTGGTATAAATGGGTCAAAATTCTTTTCGTTGTCTTGTTTCATACCACTTTGTCACGCTTTTAGTTGCTATCTCGACTCAGTATTAAAAAAAAACCGGTGCACTTGGATTTCTTTTTCACGCTAGATTTTAATCCATAGGTACATGAGAAATTGAAAACGAAACATCATCTCATACAAAAATCACCACTGCGTCACGTTTTTAGGCACACAAATTAAGAAAACGAAAACAATTTTGACCCAAATATTACCACACCAGGGTGCATAGATAAGTTGCCAATCGCTAGCGCTTAATCGTCAATCGTAAACGGAAGGCAGCTAACTGTCTTTGTCGCACTAATATGAAAGAGTGACAGAGAGGGAAAACTGCGATACGCTACTAAGCGTCAGCGATTGGCAACTTGGCTAAGGCGGCAGAATGCTTAGCCAAGTTGCCAATCGCTAACGCTTAATCGTCAATCATAAACGAAAGGCAGCTAACAGTCTTTGTCGCACTAATACAAAAGAGTGACAGAGAGGGAAAACTACGATACGCTACTAAGCGTAAGCGATTGGCAACTTGGCTAAGCATTCTGGTGTGGTAATATTTATACCAATCGTCAATAAAATTGTATAAAAATATAAACAAACCTAACAAATTGCATTATTCCATAATTACATATTTGCCGAAAAACGTCCACTACTGAACATAGGCCTCCCCCAAAGATTGCCGCAATGACCGGTCCTGCCACCCCCGCATCCATCGGAATCCTGCGACCTTCACCAGGTCATTAGTCCAAGTTGGACGCTCACGCTGCCCCTTCCGGTACGTGGCCCCAACGACAATCGGTGCTAAGTGCAATGTGCCATGCCCATTGCCCACTTACCGATTCGGAGAGCTATACCGGTTACTTTGGTTCTGCTGCGGATGGTCTAATTTCTAATACGATATTGCAGAGAGACCTCTTTTTTTTACCTATGTTTTGTGTACAATAAAGAATTTACAAACATACACCATATTTCTAGTATAGCCCTCTCCATATCCCTTAAGGCCTGGCCACGAGATTGGTCTAACTAACCACTCACTGGCTTTGATTTTTGCGAAATAAGAGTGATGACATGTAACAAAAGCTACATGAAGCAAGTGGGTGGCTAAGGCGCCCGGCGGCGAGTGAATCCATAACTTGGAGCGAGATGCCGATATCGGAACTCCCTATGCTGCCGTGCTAACTCAAAAAGACGCATCTCTCATAGTTGCTCTATGGGAGATGCGTCCAGTATGGTTTTCCGCAAAGCCGGTCGTCTTAGACGCAAATGTTGTGGTCAGGCCATTGGGTGACCTTGAGTCTTCCTATGAGGCCCATTGTATGCGACTAAGTTCACGAGGTGTGGCTGTACCAATACCAAATAGAGAGAAGGTTGGCCGTTGGGGCGGGAAGGTTCTTGAGTGGCGGCCACGTACCGGAAGGCGTAGCGTGGCTAGGCCCCCCACAAGGTGGACTGATGACCTGGTGAAGGTCGCAGGAGTCCGCTGGATGCGGGTGGCGCAGGACCGGTCATTGTGGCAATCTTTGGGAGAGGCCTATGTTCAGCAGTGGACGTCTTTCGGCTGATATGATGAGAAGGTTCAACTCACCTATCACAAGTGGGGGGCAGGCTACTCCGATCCGCAGCCACCGCGGCCAGCGCCACCAACCACCACAAACTAATCATTTTACTAATGGCACTTCACTAAACTAATATCACTCTTAGGAACTTTAACACTAACTCACTGTTAACCACTATCTCACTGTGTAACACTATTCACTAGTTTCAAGTTTATGTGTTTAGGAAGATGGATGTGTAGGGCTTCCTTCTGGGACCGCGCATTTTTGGGGCTGGCCGTTTAAGCGTGCATGTCTCGATAGATCTGGAAAGAAAAAAATACATATCTAAGTCAAGAATCGTAATCGTTTGCTGTGTGGTGACGGCAGTAAGAATACCTTTGTCATTGTAGTGTTTATCTATTCATAGATATAGTTAGCAGCTATAGTGCTATATATTGATTTAAACTTTCACGATTATCACTCATATTTTAAAGACAAACGGGTCTTAATCGCGTAAACTTACGTTTAATTATATCCTAACGTTTCGGGCATGACGTTACACCCGTGGTCGCAGGCAGATTGGCGAGAGAATGTATCAACACTATCAACACCTTCGAGCTGCGCGGGTTTTTCGAACTACCCGCACTTGATCTTGATTATTCACTTCTAGGCTTCTTTTTTAAAGCCTTTGGATGTTGTGAGTGTTGTGTGTAGACCTAGTGACAACCCTAGCCTAGAAGTGAATAATCAAGATCAAGTGCGGGTAGTTCGAAAAACCCGCGCAGCTCGAAGGTGTTGATACATTCTCTCGCCAGTCTGCCTGCGACCACGGGTGTGACGTCATGCCCGAAACGTCAGGATATAATTAAACGTATGTTTACGCGATTAAGACCCGTTTGTCTTTAAAATATGTGCTATAGTGCTGTCTCGGGCGCACGGATATAGGTAAGACAGAGTCGAGTGACAGCCACGGAGAGAGGAACGGAAGAAAATGTTATGTTAATATTTAAGAAAAATTATTAACATGAAATAAAACCGTAATAAAGTCCCGACGTTTCGAAATTTACAGGGTTCGTAGGCTACGGGTGACTGTCACCGATTTGAAGAGCTATCGCGGTATCCGAAGAAAACATTAATTATTAACATCTTATCCTGACTTTTTAACCGACTTCAAAAAGGAGGAGGTTTACAATTCGTCGAAATCTTTTTTTTTTTTTATGTATGTTCTCCGATTACTCGAAGACGCGTGGACCTATTTAAAAAATTCTGTTTTTGTTTGAAAGGGTATACCTTCTAGTTGGTCCCATTGTCACCAAATCCAGATCTGATGATGGGATCCTGGAGAAATCGAGGGAACTTTTCAAATGTTGTAGGCACACATGACATTTTTCATTTATTTTCGAAGACTAATCAAGTATTTGCATCTAGTCATGAACATCTTAAGTTGGTGATCTGATGATGGAAGGTACAACTCCTTAGCAATTAGGAGTTGGGGGATAATTCTTTAAATATAACATATTTCGTGTATTTTGGAAGCTATTTGAGTATTTGCCTTTAGGTGGTCATCCTTTCATATTGGTGAGCTGATGATGTAAGGTACAACTCCTTAGAGATTAGGAGTTGGGGGATTCTTTAAATATAACATATTTCATATATTTTGGAAGCTATTCGAGTATTTGTCTTTAGGTGGTCATAGTCTCATGTTGGTGAGCTGATGATGAAAGGAATAACTCCTTAACGATTAGGGGTTGGAGGATCATTCTTTGTATATAACAAATGTCATACATTTTCGAGATCTATTCAAGTGTTTGCTTAGTAGTTATGACATGTTGGTTAGCGGTTAGTGATTCTTTAAATAATATTGGCATGCTAAGTCTGTTACCTTTGAAATTGTTGTTGTATTCATATAAGTTCGCCAGTTCAGGTTTTATGGCCTACTACAGTGCAGTACATTCTAATTATAAGTATTTAGAGCATACTGAATAACGATTTTATATTTACACTACTAAAAAGCAAAAAATAAAATATTTTAAAAATAAAAATAAAACCGCCTTCAAAGATTCGCCCGAACTAAAATGTAAAAAATAATTTTGAATCCTACTACTTAGGATTTCCTACCCAAACCTTTAAACCTTTTACCCTATTCATTGAAATAAAATATTATGGCTAGGTACCCTACAAATTTCTTAGAAGTCGGTGCCAAGCCAAATAAATTCACTTCGCGAGTAAGTACTTATATGTATTTGATAGAGCTTTGTAACTTACTGTCACTCCGGTTATGCTGTCATCAAAATGACTGAGGCAGACCATTCTGTTGATAAAAGCGTAATCGGAGTGACAGTAAGCTACAAAGCTCTATCTAATATATACCTATGAACGTAGTTGGCTTGGCACCGACTTCTAAGAAATTTGTAGGGTAACCTAGCCATAATATTTTATTTCAATGAATAGGGTAAAAGGTTTAAAGGTTTGGGTAGGAAATCCTAAGTAGTAGGATTCAAAATTATTTTTTACATTTTAGTTCGGGCGAATCTTTGAAGGCGGTTTTATTTTTATTTTTAAAATATTTTTTACATTGTTATTGCTTGCTATGCATATAAAATTAACAATCAAAATGTTGCTGATAAGCAACACAACAAACGCCACATTCACACTAGTCATACAACATAAAACAATCACAACGAATACAAACAAGTAGGTACGTATACTACGTAGAATAATCTGATTGTACGATTACGATATAGTACAAAGAATCGCTTGCAGGTCGGAGTGGCGAATCGTCAGCTAAACTCAACACTATTGTTAAACAGGCCACGGCGGGCCAAGTTACAGGAGTTATGATGAGAACATGAAAGGTTCACGGAATATTACACACTACAGTAATACCTACCCCGCTTAATGCGACCCCATCATCATCATCATCATCATCAGCCCATGTCAGTCCACTGCAGGACGTAGGCCTCTCCTATTAACTATGCGTATAGACACAGTAGGAGGTAAATGCCCATAATCGCCACGCTGGGCAAGCGGATTGGTGATCGCAGTAATGTGTCCACTATATTGACGCTGCTGCCCATCATCAATCTTTTATCAAATAGTGGTCAGTGACACTTCAATCCCTTAGTCGACTCTTACGACACCCGTAGGAGGAGTTGGGGTGGTGACAAATATATTCTTACTGCCGTAACCACACGGCACCCCCAATGCGACCCCGTTAACGCGAATTCGCTATAACGCGGTTTTTAAATTGGCCTTGAAAGTCTATTAGGTACTCGTATATCAGACCATACAAGCAGTGTTAGGAGGGCAGACAGCGTTTCTCATGTGTAGGCCAATACGGGAGCCACAAACACGACCACAACTCTGACAGATGTAGTGGGCCTGTGGCGAACCAGTGCCGCGCTGATGACGCTTGGCGCGCTTACTAGCGAGTGTCTTAAACCAAACATTTTAAATTGATGCCATTAATAACTACATTGATATCCAATTAGTTATTTTCTGCGCGCCGCACATCGCACCTGATGGTTTTCTTCTGCCTTCTATCAATCAGAGTTTTTACGTTATTCACTGTTTTAAGTAAAACGAGTGTACTACAGATAGCCAAAAATAACGAAATTGCATGAGTTTGGTACGTAATTACAAGATATTGATTTAAACTTTCACGATTATCACTCATATTTTAAAGACAAACGGGTCTTAATCGCGTCTTACGTTTAATTATATCCTGACGTTTCGGGCATGACGTTACACCCGTGGTCGCAGGCAGACTGGCGAGAGAATGTATCAACACCTTCGAGCTGCGCGGGTTTTTCGAACTACCCGCACTTGATCTTGATTACTCACTTCTAGGCTAGGGTTGTCACTAGGTCTACACACAACACTCACAACATCCAAAGGCTTTAAAATGGATGTTTCACCACGCTTACATTTGTAAATCACGGGATTCCACGCGGACGAGATTCCTTGCCCCTCATTTTGATTAAAATTCCGATGTTTCTTAATTTCTATAGCTTCACGTACTTTTCGGCTATGATGTGTACGCTCGGTTGAGAGGACTTTCGGGTTATGGAGCTCAATCCAGTGGTTAGGTCCGGACTCCAACAAATGCTCGGCCACAGCAGACTTATTAGTTTGACGCTTTTTAACAGCCGTGATATGTTCCTTGACCCTTTCCGCTATGGTGCGTTTGGTTTCCCCATAGGAACTACCACAGCTACAATCAATCTTATAAACGCCCGGTGTGTGATAAGGTAAAACATCCTTAGGCGACTTTAGATGCCCTGCCACCTTTGATAACGGCATATAAACGGTTGGTATGGAATACTTATTCAAAAGCGTACCTATTTTGTCCGTTACACCCCTGACATAAGGCAAAAATGCTGGTCGCCTCGCAACATCTGGATGTTTCTTCCTCGGTGTTCGTCTGGGTTGCCATCTGTTCATTATGTAGCCATTTCTCTTCAGAACCTCCTGAACGTGCGATAACTCAATTTCCAGAAATTCAGGGTCACAAAGGTCATGTGCTCTGTTCTTTAGAGAATTAACCACAGACTGAAGCTGCCGGGGGTGGTAGTGGGACAGAGCGTTCAAATACCTGTCAGTGTGTGTGGGCTTCCTATAGACAGTGTGCGCCAAAGAAAATATTTACTTATTTTAAAATATGAGTAATTACAAGACCCTCATATACGCGAAATTAAAAAAGTGATAAATGAAAGCGGGATACTATGTATTTGTACATTAATTTGTGGTAAAGAATGCTTAGTTTATGCAGAGCGCTACAATTTAAGATGCGAATATAGCAAAAATACTATTCCTAAAAACATACCTACTCATATTTCTAAAGCCAACTGAGATAAGTTGAAATGTCTAATGGCTGTTGTTTTTTTTATGTGACGTAGATAGACAACTGAGCTCTCAGCCCACCAGATGGAAAGCAGGCACTGAGGCCCATGGACATAGTGACCAAAACATCGCCTATGCGCTGCCTACCCTGAGGACTTAGATGGATTGCCTCTATCTATGCCAGTAATTACACCGGCTATCTTACCCCCAAACCGAAACACATCAGTGCAACTGCTATTTAGCGGCAGGTTAACGTAGACGGTGGTAGCTATCCGGGCAGACTCTGCACGAGGTCCTACCACCAGCAAAAAACTTTCATGATTATCACTCATATTTTAACGACACACGGGTCATAATCGTGTAAACTTACGTTTGATATTATGGCACCCGTGGTGGCAGGCTGGTTGTCGGTAAAATATGAATGGTAAAGAATGCTTAGTTTATGTAAAGCCACTGTAGAGCGCTACAATATAAAGGTGTATTCAGACCAAACGAGCATTCGCTATTCTAACCCCCTACTCTACGAAATTCATTACGCGAAGCGTGATTCGTTGATTTCGTAGAGTGGGGGATAGAATAGCGAATGCTCATTTGGTCTGAATGCACCTTATGATGCAAATAATACAAATTATATACTATTCCTAAAACATACTCTACTCATACCTATTCCTAAAGTAGACTGGGGCAACTAATTGAAATTGTCTCTTAATCTAATGGCTGTTATAAAAAGACCCTACCAACTAAGTTGATTTTGATAAATGAATCTTCAATGCACCAAAAGATCAAAAGATAGTTTAAATACCTAAGTTTTTTGCCTTACTCTTAGTTGCATTTGGCTCAATTTTTTATTATCCTTACACAAAATTTATTTTATTTATTTCCACACTGATTCCACCTCTTGAAAGAAATCAGTCAGCTCAGTACGTATATGTCACAACCTAAAATTAGTTCTCGGTTTATAAAACACTCCACGTCATTTAAATAATATAATGCGAAATGGGGACTCAAGTCCACTCATTCATTTTGGTTTAATGATACTTTAAAACGTTCGACGCCGGTGACACAGCGAGTGTGACCAACAAAATCTGATTTTATGCCAGTGACACACATACGTGATCAGAGTCACCTTATTCTTATGCCACTGGCATAAATTAAGATCTTCCTCTTATGCCAGTGCCCTAGTAATACGAACGTTTTTGACACAAGTGCTGTGTCACTGGCATAAGAGTACAATTTGTTCAGTCACACATGCGTGTCAATGGCATAGGAGTTCTATCAGATAATTTCGATCGGCATAGTATTAGCATTTAGTGAAACAGTACTGGAGGCGAACGTGTTAAGGAAAAATGTGATTGTTATTAAAACAACTTCAATAAATAAAATAAATCGCACACCTTCCGATGTAAGCGATTTTTTCGCAGGTTTAAAAATACGTAAGTTAATTAGGACGACAGGTTTTTGACACCAAAAGAATAACGACCCCGAATTGCAGATCTATAAACAAAATTGAATGTCAAAGTGGTTCAAATACAACAGAAAATAACATGCGTGAAAAATATGAAGAAGTACAATGCCTTACAACTCCGGTATAGTTCGAGAAATATAAATTGAATGTTTATTTTTACTACATATACTACAATGTAGGTAGAAAGTTACCAAGTTATATTTCACGAACCATACAAACTAGGCAAGAAGATAATTGGAATAATATCCGTAAAAGCTCATGGAATATATAGACTGAGCAATACTGCATTCATTCATATTTTTTATGACAAAATTGACAAATAGCAATTTTTTAGAGGATTTGTTGAAAGTTCAATCATTCGCTTAAGTCATGTTACCCTATTATTTCCTTTTGAGATGCTATGTTACATAAGTAGAAGGATTATGAAGTATTTAGCGTCTATCGATCGTCGATCTCGATTGGGGTCATAAAACAAGAGGTATTTTGTCACATTTGAGTCGATTTGTTTCCCAGGCGAGGCAAGCAATTTTTAGAAAATCTATTAATGCAGAATTTTTAACCTCTCAAATGAACATTTAAGGTACCATCCCGTCATGTTCCACAGTTTTGAAACGACCTGGAGGGCTACCACGTTTTAGTAACGCGATCCAGTTTAGAATCTAATCTGAAGGTGCATTCAGAATTCAGACCAAACGAGCATTCGCTGTTCTATCCCCCTACTCTACGAAATTCGATCGTTTCGTGTACCAATCGAATTTCGTAGAGTGGGAGGTTAGAACAGCGAATGCTCTTTTAGTTTGAATTGAACGCACCTTTAAGTGATGTGTCAGTTCCATAGAATAACTGTCAAGAATCGACAAGCTGAACCTAAACTGAATTAACCCTTAACTTGGCAGTGTATCTTTAAAGATACATGGTCTTTGACCCACTTTTTGTATTTTTTTAACACAGAATTTTTTGCTCTACACAGCGGCGAGGAGGCTAGAACGCACGATTTTTTAAAATTCTGCCAAGTTTAGGGTTAAAGAGATCATGGTAACCCCTCTTTACGATCGGCTGTAATAATATGTATACGAATTTGATCCTTAGGTATGTCTTTGACATACGTTCCGAAATGTATACATATTATTAGACGTAACTGTACATTACATTGAAACAAAAACGTTTCAACATTTTAAGCACTTAATAGCAATTGTATGTGAAGACAAATTCAAGGTCGTTGACCGAGCTTCAGATCCTCAAGGTCTGCCAGAGGTCGCCAGGAATAGAACAGAGTTACGAGCTCTTTAGAACTCGTCTCAGTTGATACACGGTTGTCATTCAAATACTTGCCAAATTTTGCTTGAATTTGTGAGGTATAAAAGTTATATGAAATGCTTTTACAACTGTGACAACTCCTGGACGAGTCTGTTACTCGCAGGTTAATGGGACATGGGACATACAATACGAGTATAAGCCTTTTAGTAAAACGGCCCGCACACTTTGGCACTATCATAAAGACGGTTACATTATTATGTTAAGGGTGTGGGACGTTTTACTAAAACAGCTCAAAATAAACTTTCAACAGCAAGGCATTGAGAGCTTTTGGGTGGATTCTGTTATTTCTGATACACAGACGAATCACAGTCTGTCAAAGTTTTGATTGGCTATATTCTATTTGCATTTGTCTTAAAGTGCATGCAGACTAAACGAGCATTCGCTATTCTAACCCCCCAATCTACGAAATTCGATCGTTACACAAAACGTGATTGGTTGATTTCGTAGAGCGGGGGATAGAACAGCGAATGCTCTTTTGGTCTGAATGCGCCTTTACGTTAAGGGTGAGTGGGACGTTTTAATAAAACAGCTCAAAATAAATAGGCGTTTGCCAACATAGACAAAGTTGTCGTAAAATAAGGGACACCCTAGAGGGTACAATAAATATGTACCTTATGCGTTTTCATCTAAATATAAAACCAACATGACTGAGAAACAGATATTTTTCTGATAAATACACTAAGATATGCAAACCCGGGACCTCTAACTTCGCAGGCGGGTCACTGCCGACTGAGTTACGGAGACGGTCATAATACATTATAGGTGATCGAAGATTTAGCTTTGTTGAAGGCTAGTAAGTAGGGATTGAGAGCTTTTGGACTATAGTTGGATTCTGTTACAAACATCCCATCATCGGCCTAAGGATATCAGTCCTCTGCTGCAGGCTTAGCACATGATTGGTGCGACAGTATGTCGCCGCGAGATAGATCTCCCGTCCTTCACTAGCTATATTAACAAAAGAGGGACGGATAGACTATCTCGCGGCGAGATACTGTCGCGCCAATCATGTACTAAGCATACTGGTCACTGGTGAATGCAGTAAGATTACATTTCCCTTGGGTGTCGTATGAGTCGACTAAGGGATTGAAGTGTCACTAAACACTCACACTTATTGAAATTTTATGTAAACACTGCTGTAAGCATGACGATTATGGGCATTTACTTCCTAATAATTATAGACTTATAAGCATAGTTAAGAGAGGCATGTCCAGATTCTCTTACAGTGCAAAACAATTAAAAGTAAAAAGATGCTTAGGTCTTAAATCGCTGCAACCAGCGTTTTGCAACCTGTCCGAGCACGTGTAACAATGCCGTAAGAGCGGCAACGTCGGATGACACCCACAAAGCTGACACCACTGACCACTTTCATTCCTTATTACAATGCGTTAAGGTTCACGTTCAATGTCCGATTTACGTGCCTTGATCATGCTTGGTAACAGTGTAGATCGTATAAAAGTCATAATTCAATAGAGACATTGCCAATATATTTGCTACCTTTACTATAAAGTGTGCTATCTAACAAAAATCGCACGACAAATGTGTCAACGACTATTCTGCTTGCAGCATTGTTCTATAAATAACATGTTGTTTTTCTAAAGGTTGATATCATTCCGTAAAAGTGCAAGAATTGCATATCGAATTTCAATATGTGCAATTAGTGAGATTACATACAAAGTAGTCAAAAACATTGCATTGTAGTTATTTACTCGTGTGTGTAGTTGATTGACACATCTATCGTGATTAATGATAAAATAAATAAGGTTTAATTCTAAAGACTATTAATGAGTTTTAGAAATAAAATGAAATTTAAAAAATGAACTGCCTCTGATGAGACTCGAATTTGCGGCCGATGGCATAAAAAGGAATTAAAATTATAATTTTTACATGGGAAACAAAATCACATATAAATCCTTTGGTTGGTGCTAATATGAATGGAATAAAACCTCGAATTTTCATGTCATATCTTCATTTCATAAACTTAATTTTTTTTCGAATAAACTTTATGTCAATAATATTTTGTAGGTAACCCCAACCCCGAAGACATTTTGTTTACCATTCAGATTTTCGCTGTGAACTTATGTCAACAACTACAAAATTAACAGTGAAAAACATGTGAAGAAATTCTTGATACGCCGCCAGTAGTACTAGTTGTTGACGATCAATCAAACCATCAGATGTTTCGATTTAGTGAAGTCACGCGATTTTTAGTAAATAATGTCACATGTGCCAGCATTTATAATCATCAGGACAATTTAGAAGAGATGGCACAAAATACAACAGTTAATCTTGTACTTCGAATAGGGCGACACGGCGGGCAAAGTATATAGCGGACTTTTGAGTTAGTCAAATGACAAAATAATGTTTAATGTTGAGAAAATAGTAAACATGAAGGATAATTTTTATGTCTCTTAAATCAATTTAAAATAAGTAGATGTCCTTGTTCCTTGTTCGCATCATTTGAGGTTTGGAGAGTATGATAAACCATCGCCACGTCCGCCGGTGCCGCTACATTGGAAAACATAGTTTCTCACGTAGATCTAATTATGGAGATTATGGGCATTCAACTCCTAATGCGTCCAAACGCATAGATAATAGGAGAGGCCTACGTCCAGCAGTGGACTGAGAGAGGCTGATGGTGTGAGATTAATTCAATCTTTTTGCTTTTGGTTAAGTTTTCATCTGTTAATGTTTCTCTTTTAGAATCAAAAACATTCCCCAACATGACATTACCGCCGTGTGCCTGCTATACGGCCACATCTCAAAATTGAATTGTGTGTTAAAAGTAACCCTATTTACCTGCAAAACGGCCACATCTTCCATTAAAATCGTTTTTGTAATGTGGCCGTATAGCAAACAACAATATAGTAATACGGTCCATTCATCCTTGGTTGTTTTATCTAGTAAACAACTTTCTAACCTAAAAGTACACGTTTTCTGTTGTAAGCTGCTGTTTTCTTGATTAAAAATTAAGCAATTTACTAATCACTACGAACGGACTGCACAAATACGGACCCAGGTATTTTGGTATTTGGTATAGGCAAATATGGCAGTTTACAACAGAAAACGTGTACTTTTAGGTTAGAAAGTTGTTTACTAGATAAGACAACTAAGGATGAATGGACTTTAGTCTAGCCATCGAAAGTTCCGGATCCCATTTCGCCAACGACGGGAACATAGTCCTCATTAGAGTAATCAAACCCGTAGGCGACGCCCCAGGTTCGCAAAGCGTCAATTGCAAGAGCGGATAGCCAATTGTCCAATGACGCAGAACGTGGGGTTCGTCACGTTGCCGGATTGTTTTTGTTTTGATCGCCAATTCCATTTGATAGTGCCAATTCACCGAGATTAGATGATCATCTCATAAATGGGATGCAAGGCAGTTATCGATCAAAAACTCTGTGAATGGGATTTTGCTGGTCAGTAACAAGACTTTTAAATACATTGAAGACTCCACGGAAAGAACATGTCTAGTCAATTCAAATTACAGAAGGAAAAACCACTTTTAACAGAATAAAGTGTGAATTTGTCCTGATTTTTTTAGGCACTAGACATGTTTTTACGTGGACCCTTCACATGTTATAATTATACGGGGAGCTATAGTCCCTGAACGAACGAACTTTTGACAGTTATAGATTAACCCTTATTAATATGAGTGTAAAACTCACAATTTTTTCGATAGATTTAACGTCATAAACATAAGACTCATTTCTAAACTGTCAAATGCTCGTTCTTAGAAATCGACAACTATAAGTTGCCAATAACTGAACACATGTAAACTCATAAATTAAAGCACAGTTGATGCATGTTTAGTTTATTGCGTTGGCAATGGTATCATGGTTTCAATGTACGTTGACACGCCAGAAGAAACCAAAACAATGAATGAAAATTATGACAGACATGACTTAGTTCATCTGATTCTTTTCATTTCTTGTTACTTCAGTATGTCTTTGATATTTCATTATTGTTTCTTTTGTCCAGGCTACTAGGCACATTAGTTACTACAATTATAGTTATCGACAATGTGTCTATAGTTATGCGAGTTTATTTGTGCTACGAAGTTATTCGACTATCGAATCTAAGACAAACAAACGACTAAAAAACATAAAAATTCTTACATCTACCAAGGGCCACATCATAATCCTACTTGAAGATTTTTGCGAAAACGACTCTATTTTACAAATTATTGAAGGAATCTAGAAATCTGCAAGTAACCGTAAATTCAATTGAACCGATCATTCAACGAAATAGAGGTAGCTACTAGCTACCGTACAATATAAAGTACGGTCATTACCTTTAAAAACTGAAGCAATGCTTTCACGGATTGCATCATGTGCACTTTTAGCCACTTACGGGCATAAGGAAGAATTTTAAGTCTTTATCTCCCACTAGCAGTTGCAACCGTTTAAGGGTATTTAAAACAGATCATTTAGCTCGAGAAATCAAATTATTCATAGAGCTCTAACAGCTTAATCGTTGCAACTTACTTTTCATTAAAAAAACTAATTTTCAACTAAAGTCCGAATCAGAAGGAAACCAGTATAGTGTAGTGGGAATTCGGGGACAAAACCAGAAATTTTAGAGACTCAAATCAGCTGTACCTAAATAAATAAGTTATAGATACCTCGATAGTCAGGTCCTTAATGCATAGTTTAATCATTTCAATTTGAGAGCTAGGCGCATGCCGGTGGAGTAACTTCCAAACATTTTTTATATTCTGCTTTGCCTTATCCTTCTTTTTTTTTTTATTTTGCCCATCTAGTCCTCCTTGATTTTCCTCTCTTCTTTTTAAGGAGAGGAAGGATGTATGTTGGGGTTATCTCACTCTTGGGATTTTACTCTGTCACTCTAATGTCTCCTTTGTTGGATTGACAGTGACAAATCCCCGAAATTTACGAACTTCGGTGTTCGCGGTAGCAGGCTTGATCAGTTTGATCACAGATCTGTGGCTTTCCTCTCCCAGCTTATCGCTTAGCTTTAATTTAGATATTTTTGTTACTTTAAAATACTTTAGAAAACATAAGGAAGAAATATTAAGAAGCTTATAGATCTGGATGAAGCCAAAGGAGTCACGAAAGGATTTGAGCTAAAACACGCGGAACTAAGTGCGAATATCCGTCGCTGGCAATTGCCGTTTATAGCTCTATCAATTGGAAGATTGCTAACCTTGGTAACTGGATTGAACCTTGGGCTCCAAATGTAGTTTCAGTTTAAAGGACTTATAGAGGGTTATTTCCACCTGTTAACACCCATCTGACACCAGGGTGCTTAGATAAGTTACCAATCGCTAACGCTTAATCGCCAATCGTAAACGAAAGGCAGCTAACTGTCTTTGTCGCACTAAAGGTGCATTCAGACCAAACGAGCATTCGCTATTCTAACCCTCTACTCTACGAAATTCGATCGTTACACAAAACGTGATTTCGTAGAGCGGGGGATAGAATAGTGAATGCTCCTTTGGTCTGAAAAGTCTGAATGCACTTTAATATGAAAGAGTGACAAATAGGGAAAACTACGATACACTACTAAGCGTTAGCGATTGGCAACTTTTCTAAGCATCCAGTGGTAACAACTGGCATTTTCCCCACCTGTTACCACTAGAGTACTTGGTGGTAACTACTGGGAAAAAGGAATTACAGGAAATTTAATAAATCCCAGTTGTTTCCACTGGTAACAGATGGGAAAAAATCTTAGTTGTTACCAATGGTGTCAGATGGGTGGTGTCAGGTCGAATCACCCCTTATAGACAGTACTTAGTATCGTTTTGAAATTTTTCGACTACGGCACCATCAATACTGCCACCAACGTTTATTTTTGCCCAATGGTTGACTAGTAAAGAATGCCTAAAGCCAATTGTAATTTTTTGTTAAAAATTAAATAAATAAAATGGATATGAGAAGCAATAATTTTAACAAAAATTGTCATTTCCTCGATTTTGATTTAAACCGAATTTGTGTTAGAACCTTGGTAACAGGATTGAACGTTGGGCTCCTACAGAAGTTTTAGTTTAAATGACTTATGGACAATAGTATCATCATCATCATCAGCCCACAGTCGTCCACTGTTGGACATAGGCCTTCCCCAATTCGCGCCACCATACTCGGTCCTCAGCTCTCCGCATCCAATAGTATAAGTAAGTAAAATGGCTAAGGGTAGCAATAATTTTATTAAAAATGATTCGAAGACACAAAATAAACAAGATCTAGACGTTAAATACGATCCCCACTAAAGGTGTTGCCAGGGTAAACCACTGGTTTTCAGTGGGGACCTAACTACAGGTTATATAATCTAATACATTTCTCATTATGACAGTAATAGACTGATGATAGTGATGTTTGTGACCAGACCACGCGGAAATAGCCCATGATCCTTAAATGGACTATAAATTTCAATTTCACGAACTGCCAGTGTCATGCGATCAAACCGTGATTGAAGCTCGAAATAGCACAATTGTATAACAGTAGCCCTTCAGGATTCCCGGAAGATAATTTACTTCTTACGACTTCCGTATTTGAAAAGTACACCATATTTTTGTACGTATCCAGCCACGCCACTGAAAACTTTAGACGTCCCAATGAGTCATACTGAGGAACTTGTACTATTGGGCTTACCCAAAAATCGAAAATAAGTCTCACATACAAATGGTCAAGTCACACAACTAAGTATTAAACACATTTTTTTTCGCGTTTTCGGGGCTGGTTCTATAGTCAGAGTTGCTCAGTATTGAGTCAGTATAACCTATGCATGTAGGGCGTCTAGAGGTTTTTAGTAGCTGGTAACAAAACACTTTCAATTGTAAACCTACCTTTTTAAATCCTAAAAAATTGGTAGATCTTGCAAATGGAGCTCACAAAGTAACAAATGTTACCTGTACGACAATATTATTTCACTTTAAAGGGACAAACGATTCCGATGTGAAAAAATGGTTCTGATAAAAACCTCTATGAAGTGATATCTTGATATTCCTCATTCCGTGATACTTTAAAGCTTTATTTTGTAGGCAATGCATCCAAGCCCTAAAATCCGAAATCCGCAAATTTCGAGGATTAGTCTCATTCACTCCAACGAAGGCGTTCTTAGAGTGACAGAGAGCCACTCTAACGTTGGTGTGACAGATCCAGGAAATTTACAAATTTCGAAGATCGCGGTAGTAGACTAGCAGACAACAGCTCCTACACAAAGCTTTATAACACTGCTAAGATTTATAGACTTGTATAAAAAACAAAAAACTGGATGATCAATCATACTTTATCATCTCATTTTAAAACTTACGTCAGAAGCGCATGTCATGACGTCACAAGTCATGCGAGCCACGCCCACGGAGAAATGGCCGAATATCAAAGGCCTGTGTCATTGACATAAAGTCTATTTTCGCCCAACCTGAGTGAATTGTGTGGTGGTATGGTGTCCGTGCGTATGCGCACGTCGGGCGGTTTTACAAGCCAGGAAAATGTATACTTCGGTAGATGATACTGAGGTGAACCGCGGCGTGTTTACTGCGTTACACGTTTATTTAATAGCTACTTGAATTACGCAATTATGTGTCATTTTCAGCAAAATGTACTAACCGTCATCATATCTTCAATCAATTTATTATGACGGCTTTTAAATGGTCTGCGGCTCTACCACGAACTCAAAGATCCGCTAAAAATTTACGAATTTAGAAATTTGCGGTATGTATTAGGCAATTATAAATATTAAATGTCATATACCAACGAAAAACAGACCAAGATCACCAACTTCTGAGGTGGGATTCGAGCCCTCGTATACTCCATTTCAAATACGAAGACCCGATGCCACTCGAAACTTTTGTCATTTAATTGGTCCATTACAAATTGTCACGTGTGGTACACCGATGTATGCTTAAAATATCACGCCACAAAAGAGCCTGGCCAGGTTTCTTTTGTTATCATTGATCCTATTGCTGACGCCTAATGACTTTGTTTAGTGGAATCGGGCCTTCGTATTTGAAATGGACTTTACTCAGCTATCGCGGCTGCCTGTACCGCTCGGTACATGTTATGCCAAATTCAGAACAGATAAATTCTCAAGCTAGTGTACCCACTTTGTCACGTCAATTGTTCCACATTTAGCGAAGACGAATGCCCGTCACGGAAGATCACCGCTGCCTCTGCCAAATTCCTACGTTATACTTACGCAATGTGGTGTGACACACCCACTATTATACTATTTTAAGACCGAGGGTGTGCGCAGATTTTAAAAAGCTGATATGTTCCTCTATTGT
This sequence comes from Thaumatotibia leucotreta, assembly GCA_025490895.1. Lineage (NCBI taxonomy): Eukaryota > Metazoa > Arthropoda > Insecta > Lepidoptera > Tortricidae > Thaumatotibia > Thaumatotibia leucotreta. The sequence continues at coordinate 29,621 of JALPQI010030611.1, read as the reverse complement.
ACTGAAGACGACAGTCAAATATCAATATTAGCAGTCGAAATAGCGATTGCCCTTTAGAGATGAGACAGTCTCTATTTTGGTATGCTTTATTTCCTTTATTTTTTTGGTTTACTTGTTACTGGATAAAAATAACAATTTACCGTTTTCTTCTTCATACAAAATAACGGTTCTAATTTCGTTCTTTGGTGTACAAATTCTTGATTAATGAAGTAATTTAAAAACACGTTGTTGTTAATTATATAAAATAGTGAGTACTAACTACCTAAAGAATATAAGACATTAACGGATTTCTAAAAAATCGGTCCCGATCTCTGATTTAAAGATGTAATGTTATTATTGTAATGTTATTAATTAACTTGACTTCTAGCTAATTTTACAGCTACATATGTATATTCAAAAAATTAATGTATGTTATAGAAACGTGCTCGAGTGGAGACCACGGCTAGGCAAACGCAGCGTAGGTAGGACGTCCACCCACAAGATGGACAGACGACCTTATGAAGGTCGCCGGGACACGCTGGATGCAAGTCGCATCTAACCGGTACATGTGGAGGTCCAGAGGGGAGGCCTATGTTCAGCAGTAGACGTTTTATGACTTTTACGTTTAAAAGCAAACAAGAATACAGGCAAACATTGCAGTTTTAGAGCAAACAAATAGAAATACTACAAAATGGAGGGCCCAAAGACTACTTAACAAGACAATTAACTAAGAATAGGCTGTGCTAATAATAACCATTTATTAATATCATCTTGCCGATAAATTGCGAGAGCAAGGTCGCGTTAGAACCTTGTCGGGGTGCTTTCGCCGAACAAGGCCACACATTCGCGTGCCATTTTGACAGACTGAAGGTGAATTTACGATTGACTTTTATATTCGTTTGTATTTGTACTACGAACAAATAAAACATGGATAAACTACCTTTCAAAATCAGTCCTGACTGTCCTGAATGTTAGTTGATAACTGTCACCCCCTCTTCAATGCATCACGATAATGATTAATGAATTTCAATATCAACCAAAAAACTTAAACCGCCATTTAAAAATGAGTTGTTTTGATTGGCTCTACTCTATAAAAATGTGTCCGAAATATGTTGTGATGTTGCGCCGAAATATGCTATGTTCTGCCCGTGTTACCGCAAACTTCTAAAATCGTAAAGTTCAAGGATCTGTCTCTGTCACTCTAACGAAGGCGTCACTTGAGTTAAAAAGATAGAAATTGACGATTTTCGAAGTTCGCGTTAGAAGGCCTACCGCGAAGTCCGAAGTTCGCAAAATTCGGGGATTTGTCTCTGTCACTCAAACGAAAGCATTATAAGAGTAACAGAGACAAATTCCCGAAATTTGCGGATTGCAGATGTTTACATAGTACCGGAGAGTGACTGTACCAACGAAATAAGTGACTAGAAAATGGGATTTCTACTGCAACGTGTCATAAAATGTCGCCAGCGTAGTTAGATTGACGTAAGCATATATTACCTACTTATTTCATGATAAGTTAATAAACAAACAGCCACACAAAGAAGTTCGGTAAAACTGTGCAAATAATATCAAACGAGACACGTTTCTGTATGACTAGACTGCATTCAAGTTCGTTGACATTACAGGCAATAGTTACGTAATCATGTTCTTATTTTAATCCCAAAAATACCGGCCTAGAGCATGTCGGGCCATGCTCAGTGTAGGGTTCCGTAGTCGTCCAAAAACGGCTGGGCCGATTGTGTTAAAAATAGTTTTATTTTAAAGTACCTATTCTATAAGATATATTGTTGCATATATCTCACAGATATATTTTGCTGAAATCGCGAAACGTCTGGTTAACGTAACTAAAGACCGAAGAGCTGACGACTTCACAATGCATCAACATTGCGATACAGCGATGAAATGCTGCCAGCATCCTCAGTACAATACACACTCAAGCCACAAGGGTCAATCTTACATAAATAGGTAAGTTACTTAGATTTAATTTATATGTATCAATTATATTTTTGAAAATAAAACGCAATAAAAAAGTTTAGCATCTTGTACCTACCTAATAATGTGATAAGTCTTGTACTTACTGTTTTCTTTTTTATATCGGCACAACAAAGTGGCTCCAGCTCCACTCCACCTGATCGTAAGTGAAAAGTGGAGCCCAAATCGCGGCGGCAACGGACAGGAGACCAGCAGTAACCTGTCAGTTGCCACCGCTTTGCTGACCCGCTAGATGCTTCTTCACGTTTCGTTTAAAGGGTCTCAACTTATACGTAGGAGGAAACATGTGCCGGTAAAGAATTCCACCTTTTAATAGTCCGGCATTTGCCGAATTTCTTGGGACCTTTACAGTCTATTTCATATGACGAGGGAGGCTGGTATGATAATGAATTCAACTTTAGAATGCTTGCAGTCTCTGTCATGTGGAAGAATCAAAGAAGACAGTCTTCATAAAAAATTGAATAATTATACTCGTGATATGTTGAAAAAGAAAATATTTAGCGATGGGCGGTGGACGAAGCAGGTTACTGAATGGTGGCCAGGGTGGTCAAGAAGATCTGCTGGTAGACCACCGACAAGATGGTCCGACGACATCTGCCGAACCGCAACAAAGCAGTGGATGCGACTAGCACAGGACCAAGGAAAGTGGCGTAATAAAGAGGTCTATACCCAGTAGTGGGTGGACACGGGCTGAATAGATAGAAATATTTACCAAGTGAAGCCAAGGGAACCAAGGGATTCAAGTATCCCCCACAATTATTACAGTACCTAATATAAAAGTATAACCTCTCGTGTGCCGGAAATATTTTTTCTTATAGTTTTCTCCACGTTCCGGCATACAAGGGATTAATAATACCTACCCGTAAGACAATATATTTGTCCTCACAGTAAGACAGGTAAACAACTTCAGCACTTAAGGTTATCAGTTTGAGCTGTTCAAGTAATCCATCAAAAGAGTAATTAGCAACACTTGACAAGGTAAACTATTTTATTTTCCCCCCTTTTCACTCGAGTCAATGATATGAGCAAGATCCACATTTCCCAAAATACCCCAGAAAGTTTGTATGGAAATCTGCTTTTATGTTACCACATTCCCATGCATTTTTGGCAACATAAAAGGAACGTTTTATACAAACATTTTGGGAAATGTGGTAGATCTTGCTCAGCATCATTGACTCTGCCATTCTACACATTTTTATCTATATCGAAGACGTGATTCAAATGGAAGGAGCCATATCTCTATACATATATAAGATCTGTTTATTATATATTATATCTTCGCCTAGTACTCACATCACAAGCCTTAATTGAGCTTACCGTGGGACTAGGTTGATTTGTGCATCATGTCCCAAGATGATATTTATTTATTATTTATATCAAAGTAAATAGATAATAATCAGATTGTAAGACATCTCATACCACTTGACATTTTGAGTGGCCTAGGGTTCCATTGAGGGTTTTTCATATTTTTTCCGCCACCATGCAGCGTTACGTATATAGGCGTTAGGGCAAAAAGCTATCAGGTTCCTGTACTGAACAATTGAACATACATAAAATACCAAAATACAATAGGTATTTGGAAGTTTATTGATTTTGTAATGGATTACGACTAGAAAACTGTTGCCCAACTGAAGATTGAGCTCAATAACTTGGGCGCAAAATCACTGGTACCTACTAAAGAAAATTACTAGAACTTTGTTAATTTCATGGGAATTTACTAGGACCCGATTTATTTATTTTACAAAAAAATATTCGCAAAGTAATGGTTTTAAAAGTAAATAAACCAAAAAACATAAAAAAATAATTCCCGTATTTATTTTGACAGTTCATTGTACCTCACGCCACAATGCTGCTATCTCAGCACCTCATCGTCGCAGAAAAAATATCAAAAACCCTCATTGGTTGGGTGTAAAAACATTTTGAGAAATGCGTCTATAGCTCGAGAAGACTGCACAATTTTCCGACAAAAGATTAGGAAGGTATCTCCAGTACCCCAGCCAGTTTTAACCGCCCAATTTCCTGCGATTCGACGTCTATAAACATGTACACAACTGTGATCCTTATTACGATGTCCGTGCGTAAATTGAAGACTTCTGACAACAACGTAAGCCGATATATCTCACATGCCTTGACATAACGAATAAACTCTACCTAGACGATGATTTGTGCTCCGTTGTGACACCACAAGATGCATTGTACTCCCACTGATATGAGAAGATTGGTTATTCGTCAACTCCGTATTTGCTACCTGTGGCCTTAGCACATTGTGCTTGACAGCAACGCGCGGCCATATCGCGGCTACCGGTCTCTTTTCGATTGTATTGATTAGAAAGGGACAAGAAAAGCATATTATGCGTTTTTGAAATTCGGAATGAACTGATGACCCAAGGGATAAAATGGGATTGGAAGTTTGTATGCCTGTATTTCTATCTTTCAGGTTGCAGACTTGAAACTTCGTGTATAGACTTTTGGATACTAGTATACAAAGTAGTATTTTCACTGAGGGACATCATGCTGTTTGCTGAGTAAAAACCTTTTAGCGGAATTCACTGTTCACATGTTTTTTAAATGTTAATGTATGCAAGCAAATTTTTGTTTTGTGCTTTTAAATATTTTTTTCTTTTTACGTTCACCGAAATTCGCGCTTCGCCGTAAGCAGTAAACCCACAACACACCACCATTTGAAGTAATATTTCCTACTAAATTCGCAACAAGCAAATGACACGTCAAATCCAGAATTGAATTAGCGACCTGCGCAGGCGTCGCAATTGCTCTAATTTCCTTGTTGTGTCGCCCACGGTCTCGTCCGAAATTATGACTATGTATAGAATCGTCACAGGCTATTTCTGGGGTCTTCATCGATTAGGGTCACGGCGATCGATCGTTTCAGTACGCATTTATTATTCATCATATCCATCAGCCTATGATAGTCCACTGCTGGACTCTCCCATTAATAATTGCGTATAGACGCAATAGGAGGTAAATGCCCATAATCGTCACGCTGGGCAAACGGATTGTGTCCACTATGATGACGCTGCTGTCCATCATCAATCTTTTATCAAATAATGGTCAGTGACACTTCAATCCCTTAGTCGACTCTTACGACACCCCCAGGAGTTGGGGTGGTGGCAAATGTATTCTTACTGCCGTCACCACACGGCCACATTTATTATTATTATTTAACCTGTGGTGTCCCACTGCTGGGCAAAGGCCTCCCTTTCATTCTTCCACGCGTCTCTCTCTAACGCGACATTGGAAAAAGCTTTTTCTGTGTTAAGAACGTCGTAATATATTTATGAGCGGATTCTTTCGATACTTATTTTTGCACTTGACATTGTTTCTTAATAAAAAAATACTCAAGGTTTGACTAAGAATCTGCATACCATTGTTCGATTTCTGACCTGGATGGCTTCTTTTGATACCAAATAATGGTATATATAAGCCATCCAGGCTTCTTTTCCAACCGAACAATGGTATCAGACTGTATAAAATTTAACTGCGACAGTTTCCATTAACTTATTGTAGGAAAGCGTTCACATGCACCTGGATAATGTAGTTAACTGTATATTTGCACGTCTCAACATTGCAACGACTGTATCTACTCCACGTCTGGTCACGAATCTAAATATATCCGGATAAAACCGTACGTGTGAAGATCAAGGTAATAAGTGCTAATGCCTTTCCTTACACGATTAGACTACGTCAGTCGTGTTATTTACAAATTCACGGATTGACAGTCGAGAACAGAGTTGCCGGATCCTCCCCTTTCTCAAGCCTTCGTATAATTCGTATGCACTATGCATGCAGCGGGGTTAGTTCATTGGCGGCGATCTCATTACCTTCAGCTTTCAGCATTATAGACTAACCCTTGTCTTTTTCTTTCCTTTTTAACACTTTCAGTCTTATAGAGATATATAGGGTGGGACGGAACGACGATCCTTCCGGCTACATCATCAGTCTGAACCATTACGATGAACTTTCAGTGTGGGACTTCCCACTTATTACTGCCGAAGTTTGTTGGACAGAGTATACCATATAGTATGTATGACTAACTTTCGTAACCCAATTTATGGGATCGTGATTTGTATTTTGATTAATGCTTTAATTATGTACATTTTATTAAAAAAGACTCTTTTCATTGCCACGAGTGCATTGACGTTTATTATAACCCCTGTCAGAAGTTCAACCTTTTCTAAATGACGTTGTATCGCGCGTCATCTTTCGCCCAACAACAGACGACGACAATAAATTCGCAGTCAACGTAATAAAATAAATAATCAACACGAATACCGTAATAAGTAGGTACCTAGGTACCTACGCGTGTGGCCTGGAAGCGTCTTACAAGTATATTTATTGACTTTGTGGTACCAATACATTTCACGTTTTTACATTGCGTTTTTATGTATTGTATTGCTTTTAATGTGATAGGTGGGCATTTTCGCGAGAAGAGATCCAAAAACTTATTTTTCTGAAACAGGTAAATTTTATGTTTTTCCTGCTCAGAATCACGAGCTCTTTCGATCCTACTAGAAGAAAAAAAGTGTCCCAACTTTTTGTTTCTATTACGTAACCGTTTTTCAAACACTTTGTACAGCGGTTACAAAGTGGAGAGCATGAAAAATGTATGAAAAATGTGGGACCGTTTTTTTCTTATACTTTTTTTCTCCTAGATTGAAAGAACTTGTTATTCTGAGTAGGAAAAACATTAAATTTACCTACCTAAAAAACATTTTTTTTGGATCTCTTCTCGCGAAAATGCCCAGGTATAATTAGTTCGTAGCGGTTTAGTAATACCTACTATTACGCTGTTAAGTAATTTGATAAAATAAATAAATCATTTGTTTTCGTTATCCCTGTTCCTGGCAACGTATTTTATAATCTTATAATTCTCATATTTTACCTATTTGTAGTTTTTTTTTAAGATTTTTTTACTTTACACAACGGTGAGGTGGCTAGAACGCACGATTTTTGTTTAATTTTCCAAAAAAAAAACCTAAGCCAGGATATTTTTTTCAAGCTATATGCAGTATCGCGAAAAATGAAATTCGTAAATTTCGAGGATTTGTCTCTCTCACTCTAATGACGCCTTCGTTTGAGTGACAGAGAAAAATCCTCGAAATTTCCGAATTTCGATTTTCGCGGTAGTAGGCCAGATCACTTTCAGCAGAGTGGCACGCTCTAAACATCAGGTCAACACTAAATGTAAGTGCACGCGATTAAAACCTGATTATTGCAAAAAAATATATATTATAACATCACGTTGACAGTATTTATCGTTTTTCACGTTTGAGTAGCAATAGTATCGCAGCCCGTGCAGTGAGCACGTGAGAGTCACGGTAGATCGCGTGCTAAGGATTATATTATTGCATAGAAAACATGGGCGATATGATTCTTCATGTATATGTATATCAGAGATCAGATGGATTTGCGATATTCTTAGTGACTTACGTCATTTCGAACACAGTACATTTAGTATGAGATGTCGCACATAAATCCGATCTCTGATTATGATATTCAACAATTTATGTTACTTACTTCAAAAGTAAATGTACTAAACCAGCTAATCCTCTGCCAGTTGGTTGATTCCATGCCAATATCGAACGAAAACTCTTCGGAGTCCGTTCCGGAAAAGAAGGAACTAAATTTATAATACTTCCGTAAGTTCCGTAGCAACTGGCGTGGCCTACTATAACGCGAAAATCGATTTTTCTCCGTCACTCAAACGAAGGCGTCATTAGATTGAGAGAGACAAATCCTCGAAGTTTACGAATTTCGTTTTTCGCGGTAGGGCCGCTGCTACCGCGAATACCGAAGTTCGCAAATTTCGGGAGTTTACTGTCACTCTGGATGAAAGAGCTCCTGGGCGTCCGTTGGCTCGTTGGGTCGACGACATTCGTAAGATTGCGGGACACTTCTGTGTTAGATTGGATCAGGATTCCCCATTGGCATACATACCTTCTCAAGGTTTTGCCAACGATGGGCTTGAAATTAAAAAAAAATAAAAATTTTGTTTTTATTCAATAAATTGAAAAAAAAAAAGGACCGAGATGAGTGGCGTACTAGAAGAAAGGCCTATGCTCAGCAGTGGGCGATATATGGCTGAAATGATGATGATAAATGAAAATGATGACTGTCACTCTAATGACGTCTTCGTTGGAGTGACAGAGACAACACCCCGAAATACGAACTTCGGTGTTAGCGGCAGCAGACCTAATCTCAGTAAAAATCACAAGCAACTGCGAAGGAAGATACAGGGTGTTTGGTTAGCGGTGTCGGAGCTTTTAAGGGCTTAAGCTACAATCAATTTTATCGATAAATTACGATACATTTTTTTTTGTGCCAACGATAATTAAATGGCGGCCATTTTAAAATTTCAAACAGATGAATACGGGCGCACGTGATATTTCTGGAATTATACGTTTGTTATCGGTCCTATCCCTGCAAAAAAAATCTCGTTAGAGAGCTCATTAGATAAGCAAACTAATTAAGCTAATCATTTGACGCAACTATTTGAACAACAAGGCTAAAAAAAATTTTTTAATTTAAAATATTAAAAAATTCACCTTAATTTTTCAATTAATTTAATTTTTCATGAAAACTAGGTCGTTAAGATAGGTTTTTGGTGTTGTTATTTATTAGTACAGTATGTTAGCTAAAAAATAACATCATAATTTACAGTTATACCTTAAGTACTTTAGGAATTACAAGTGCTCAAACATGCACTGGATGGATGGATGGAAGGCGGCCACTTCACTAGTCAGTACACTGCTGACATTCGTTTGTTTATGGATTTTGCATCGGGAACGCTAAATGCAACTGTTTTGGTGTATGTTTGAGCACTTGTATTTCCTAAAGTACTTAAGGTATAACTGTAATTATGGTGTTATTTTTTAGCTAACATACTGTACTAATAAATAACAACACCAAAAACCTATCTTAACGACCTAGTTTTCATGCAAAATTAAATTATTTGAAAAATTAAGGTGAATTTTTTACAATTTTTAACTTAAAAAAATTTTTTAAGCCTTTTTGTTCAAATAGTTGAGTCAAATGATTAGCCTAATCAGTTGGCTTATCTAATGAGCTCTCTAACGAGATTTTTTTTGCAAGGATAGGACCGATAACAAACGTATAATTCCAGAAATATCACGTGCGCCCGTATTCGTCTGTTTGAAATTTTAAAATGGCCGCCATTTAATTATCGTTGGCACAAAAAAAATATTGTTTGGTAATTTATCGATGAAATTGATTGTAGTTTAAGGCCTTAAAAGCTCCGACACCGCTAACCAAACACCCTGTATAGAGATTAAATTAATTGTACGTATGAAAAGACGCGTCTTCAATAGTGAAGGGACGCACTTGACCTTAGAAGTAATTGCGACGAGAACCAGAGTACACAAAACAGGAAATAATTAAACGCAACATAAAGATAACTGTATCTAGACTAAAAGCCAATAAAGTGCTACCTTTTAGCTAACCCAGGGAGTAGATAGTAGATATTCGAAGACGAAAAACTAAAAAATTACGTTATATTTTAAGAAACACCCTTAAACCCTATCGGGAATTCGGGATTAGACGTGTGCGCCGATCTAAAAATGATCGGCGGCGGCGTTTGCTGAAAAGTCGGCGGCGGCGGCGTGATTTCGGCGTAAAATCGGCGTCAAGGTCACATTAATAAAAAAGCGGAATTCGATAGTATCATTTGTCATAGTCATAGTTTAAATAAACACAATATAAATGTTCATCAAACACCACCACTGGCCACCTTATCCAACATCTGATCTGTATCTGTACATATCAGTTTTCTCTTCCCAACATGTTCTAAAATAATATTTTCAACTGTAACTGGGTTTGGACTAGCCCTATTCACATTAGGTCTCCCAAATCCCCTATCATAGCATGCGATAAGGATAAATAGGGAGCAGCCCACGTCCATTGGATTCCACCTATGTTGACCAGGTGATCGGTCCATCATATTGGGAGGCATCCTACGCTGCGTGGACCAGTATGTATATGCTTGCCACTAAGAAATCACTTGCCCCACCGGTAGTTTTGCGAGTATGTCCAGCCCATTGCCACTTCAGTTCAACGATTTTTTGAACTACGTTGGTGCTTACAGTTCTTCTGCGCCTCTCAACTAGGGTTTGCAACAACCGTCGATTTTCAGGATCCGGATAATGCGGATATCAAAAATCAGCGGATGCGGATACTTCGGATAATACGGATTCATTGCAAATACATGAATGCTTTTTCTCAGATTTGTTTTATTTTCTTTAAGTTATAGTGTTTGGTTTTATTTACAGTTAACGCTGAAATAACAGTTGTTTAGTTTACATTTTAATTACATTTGAATACGCTTAAACATTATAACCATGTTTTACAACTACAAAATTCTCCATATAAACGTACATGTTTTAAACTTTTAATGTTCTTAATCACAATGTCAGTCTAGGCTTGCGCCTCCCAGCGTCAGAGGGTCCATTGTGCTTGTCTTAACCCGCATGCTGACTGTTTGTTGTTCCGCAGGTCCATTGTATCCGCCTCTTCTTGAAGGTTTCCAAGTTTGGCTTGAAGATGGGCGAGAGTAGGCGAGATCAACACGATGTCATTCGCGTCTTCCAGATTTCCTGAACCCCACTGTATGCCCCTTGGCGTGGTTGTAACGTTTCTCATGATGTCGTCGAGTAAGATCACAAACAAAAGATAGGAAGCAGCCTTGCTTAACATCTGCAGATATTTGTATCGGTGAACCCAGCTCCTTCTCGTGGATCACTCTGCATGTACTTCCTTCGTACATAGGCTCGTATGATACTGACGATACATGCAGGGATACCCCTTCTACTCAGACATGACCACAGTGCACTCCACTTTACGGTGTCGAAGGCTTTTTCAAAGTCGACACACTGTTCTATAAGGATGCGCAGGGTATTGGTGTGGTCGGTGCAGGAGCGGCCTGGCCGAAAACCGGCCAGTTCTTTACGTAAGGTCACTGCTACCTTTGGTGCGATACGGTTCAGCAAAACTTTGGCTAAGATCTTAGCGGCAGCTGGTAAAATGGTAATGCCGCGCCAGTTGTCGGATCGTGAGAGATCACCCTTCTTAGAAACTTTTACCAGAAGTCCTTGCTTCCATTCTGCGGGTACTTGCCCTGCTTCCCAAATGCTTGTTATTAGGGGGTAGAGTAAGGATGCAGTCGTACCAATATCAGCTCTCAACATATTCACATGCACATTATCGGCTCCGGGCGACTTTCCAGGATTTAAGGACTTCACAGCCTTAACTAGGTCGTCGAAAGATGGTGGCATGGTTGGTATGTCGAGTCGCCAACTAGGTAATAGGTTGACAGGAAATTCCCTACATAAGAGCATTATATAAATACATAAAGCAAACACGAAGCTTAGTGTGTAGTATTTAGCCCATAAGAAATAACTCTGTTATTCAGTCAAGGCCACGCCGATTTCACGCCGACCATTAGTCGGCGGCGGCGGCGTGGCAAAAAAGGTCGGCGGCGGCGTGACGCTGGCGCGGCGCACACGTCTATTCGGGATACAAAAAGATTTTTTTTGTAATTTTCCGCCCTTAATACAGAATAGTGTTGTAAGGGCGGATTTTTATTTTGTTGTAGTTTCTTAAAATTTTCCAAATTTTGACTTTTTTACATTTTTTCTACTCAGAATCACGAACTCTTTCGATCCTGATAGAAATAAAAAAAGTGTCCCAAAAACAATTCCATTGAGTTGCTATTTTTCATACACTTTCTTCGACCGTAAATCAGTGGAAGACAAAATGTATGGAATTCTCGGGACACTTTCTGCTAATGAGGATCGAAAGAGCTCGCGATTCTGAGTAGAAAAAATATGAAAAGATCCAAATTTGGAAAATTTGTAAAAACTACAACAAAATAAAAATCCGCCCGTAAAAGTAATTAATATTAATGATCTTCATACGAGCATAATATGTAACTAGACATGTAATAATGATCATGTCTGTCATGTCAATGACATTATTACACATTATTTTATTGCCACTCCAGTTACGTATTCACATTCAATAAATGTGACATTGAATCGATCAATCGACATAAATTGAACATACATTTTTCAGAAGTGTGATAGTGTTTATATTTTCAGCATATTCTTATTCATAATCGAATCAATAACATCAACATTTTAACAAAGTTCTCTAGCCCAAGATCGTCCTATTACTGCAAATACCAGCTATCTGTACAAATCAGGTTTTGGCAGAATCAATTTAATTCTTATGATAATTCAATTCATCATCGAATAACATTATACGTGTTCATGGCAGGAATGTGCAATAATAGGACGAAGTAATCCATCACAGATAGTAAGCGGCTCTACCGTGCACTTCGATGATTTTTCTCTGGCACTACCTTCGTAGGACAAATCCTCGAAATTAAAGAATTTTGAAGTTCGCGGTAGTAAACTTTACTATTACTTCGGGGAAACTAACTACTACTAACTTTAGACAGATTAGAACTTACAGATTTTCATCATCATCATCATCTCAGCCATAAGACGGCCACTGCTGAATATAGCTCCCCTCTGGACCTCCACATGTACCGGTTAGATGCGACCTGCATCTGGATGCACACAGTGACAGACGACCTTCATAAGGTCGTCTGTCATTTTGTGGGTGGACGTCCTACAGATTTTACGTTGTTTAAAAAAAAAGAGCATCAGGAGCAGCTACCTATCCAGGATATTGATAATCATCATCAACCATTTTAAGATCGAATACCTACATCCGAAACCTGATATTAAATCCAAATGTTCCAGGCAGCATGACCCATGAGCCGATCTCTACTCAATTGTAGACAGGTATCTGGTATATTTCAATGTAAAAAAGTCCTAAAAATTCTGCTCTAGAAAACAAACATCGCTTGCTTTTTATTAACCCTTTAACAGGCAAGACTCGAAAAAATTGTGGGTTCAAGCCTCAACGCCATCATAAAGTACTAAAAATTCTGTACAAGAAAAAAATACAAAAAGATAGTGCTATAGGGTGGTCGTTTTAGAGACCGGTGCCCTATAAAGGGTTAAAGAGGCTTTTATCTATATTTACTCTTAACTTAAATGTTCTTTCACTTCTTAGTTTTTTCGCCTAGCAAAAAAACTGATGAAATGTAGGTATGTAAAAGAGATATTCGATATCTGAAGCCAAACTAATGAAATGGTTTTGCAGATAATTGTCATACCTAGGTTACCTACTCTGTTCTGTATCGCATATAATTAATAAAATAAAAATATTAAAGTGGCTCAGGATTGAGCACGTGACAAAGGTTATAAGTCGTCTAGCTACGGAGACATGACAAAAAATAATCACTTTTTATTGTACAAAAGTACAACTTGAATTTAGGTATTTAAGTAGAGTCATCTCAAAAGGGCTTATTTCCACTTTGTCAATAATAGAGATTAGTTCCCTTATGAAAACATTGAAAAAATAACCCTTTGATATCAAACATAGTGGAAATAAGCTGTTTTGAAGAGACACTCCTCATTTATGGTAAAAAAGCGAAGTTTATACCTATCATAAGTTTAAGCTGACCAAGTAGTGACAAGATTGAATGATTATTTTCTGCACCTCAAAGGCTAAATCGAGGTCCTTCACGATAGCAGGTCATGAACCAATTTTATCTGTCAATCAAACAACAATGATAGCTAGAGTCATCTTGCGCTGCTACAGTAGAATAGAATCTTTTAAGAATAATTTTGTTTTGAATTGACTGTGGCGTCCCTATAATAAAATTTGTTTTGGACACGATCCAATGCAAAAACAACGGAAAAGAATTTCAAAAACAACTTATTACGTGTTCCTAATCTATGTTCATATAGACAATTCTTTACATGTCGACGTACCTAATATCTTGTCCAAATAAATATGGATTGAATTGAATAAATTATTAACGTTATGAAATCTGGTGCCATTTTTGCGTGGCGTCTAGACATGTTGATGTGCACCGATGAATACATATACACGTCCGATCTACACGCTTTTCCGGTAGAGATAATACACGTCAACAGATAAAAGTATGGAAAAGTATAAAATATACACCTGACTATGGAAATAAATTAAATGAAGTGCTGATTTCGCTGTTTGAAAAATTTATAGGTTTACATTTGTCACAATGGTTAAATAGTTTACCGTTACACGAATTACGTATTTTAACGTTGAAATTGAAAAAAGAACAATGCTTCACACATTGACGCAAGAATTCCTAATTAATGTCTACACCACAGAAAAAATCGTACAAGATTCGCAGTTATAAACTAAAACAATGTTATTATGAATAATAAAACACTAGTACGTTTTAGTCAAGGATGCAAAGCTGAGCCGATGCCAGAATTTATTTCTGAAGTGTCGAACGAACTTACCGAGAAACTCAGGTAATCACAGCACTTCACTAACACAAACACGATACACGTCTGCTCCGCACCACGGTCAGGTATCAACTGAAATGATTGAACATTGTCCACGCTCACACATGTGAAGCCACTGTTCATAAGCCAAGCCTTCTAAATTCAAACCAGTATAACGTTTTTTTGCACTCGCATGGTTCCATTCGCTCTTCAGATCTATTTATACTAGACATCGTAGACAAGATGAAGTTTTTGAATTAAGAATGACGTACACATGAATGACGCGTTCGCGAAAAATGAACGCCATGTTTTTTTATTACGTAATCAGTGGTGCAATTAGGTTATGTTAGAATTGCTCTGTATAGCGGTTATTAGAATTTTGAAAGTATCGACCTAGTTAGTGACTAGCTGAATTTGATTAACAATGAGATGTGTTAAAACTTTTGAAAGGGTAATTATAAGAAGAAAGGAAGTGTCAGCCTTTTGTGCAATTTGCACGTTTACTATGATGTACGAATTAGCTAGCATTGTAATATAGAAATGCTTAAATTCTTATTTCTTTCAGTTATTTCGTAATTTTCGTGTTAAAATCATTGTTTTACTATTTCTTAGATTGATTCTAAGATTGAGTCTTCAAAATTAACGGGATAAAACTTTAATCTGACTTTAGTCTGGCTTTAAGTAGGTAAGTAGGCTTTCAACTAGGCCACTAAAATGTAGTAGACCTAAAGCAGACACTATTATTTTACGAACTACTCGTATGAACAGTCTAGTTTATTGTATTTTTATTTAAGGGCATTCTGGGCATTTATTTATTTATTTATTTAACCTTTATTGCACAAAAGAAAAAACTTGACGTACAAAAGGCGGACTTAATGCCATAAGGCATTCTCTACCAGTCAACCTTTAGGCAAAGCAGAGAGATTGTGGCATTCAATTAGGACTATTATATATACGTAGCTAAATAGGATTTTTTAATCCATTAACAAATTGACAAAACAGTATGCTTAGCACATGATTGGTATTTCAGTATGTCGCTGCGAGATAGGTTTTCCATCTTTTACTAACTATATGAATAAAAGAGGGATGGATAGTCTATCTCGCGGCGACATATTGTCGCACTAATCCTGTGCTAAGCCTGCTAGCCTACCTTATTCATATTATGTACCTAACTGATTTTTTAAACAAAAACCTAAGACAAGACCGGAGCAACGCACTAAAACACGAGGCCACTAAAATTCACGAACAATTTTCACCTCTACTTAGCATTAATCATTTAATTTGAATGCTTCCACATCTTTTATTCAGCACTTTTGTATCAAGGCTCATGAACTAATACGACTGCCGGTGAATGCTAGTTTTTTTTTTCTTTTAACACATTCATTGCCGTCTAGTAAAGAAGTCCGCGCAATGCTTATAAAATATACCTACAATACATAGGTATTATGCATTGTATGCCTTACACTATCGGCGAGAATTTATTTTCGCATCATTAAGCTAAACAACAATCATTTCCATATTGTTTTAGGAAATTTATTTTTATTTTCGCTGTTATTATTAGGTATTATTAGTGCCGCTGGTGGTTAGGGCAGCAAGGAGAGGAACCATCTCACTGTGGACCGAAATTTGGCTCTCGAAGGCATAGGAACCGAAGTTGTTATTTTAATACTTTTTTGTTTTAAATGGGTTTAGCTTATCATTTCTATGACAACCTATCAATTTGGGGCCAACGAACTAAAGATACAATAGAAGCCTGACTCGAGCTCAAAAATGACCCCACGACGAGTGTGCCGCGAACGATTGAGTGTGCTGCGGTTGAATTTGACAGCTTTAGTGCAACAGAGATTTTCCGTGATATAGGATGTCAGCTGCTAGAAAATAATAAAATCAAAAACCCCCATACAATGCCGTCTTGTGCACTAAAATGGTGTAAATCCAACTCCAAGGATCACAAGAAAGAAGATGGGAACCATTGGTTTGCGTAAGTTTGATCCTGAACACGATAAATAATTATTTAAAGCAACACTGATTATTGTATAGACTAATACGCTAAACCAAATGTCGTATCTCTATACTAATTTCATAGTAACTTGTGTCTTTTTGTTACTGAGTTACATATTGGGGATAGGATTATGCAAATTTCTATGAGTACTACCTATTAATTTTATTTTCATACAAAAAAATAATTTAAATTTTGGATTTAGTTCGTAATCTTTCTACTTGTATTAAATATTTATTTATTCTAATAGATGTATAAAGTCAAACAAGAAAGTATGCCGTCGCTTTGTAGCGCCACCTAGCAAAGTATACATATATTTTTTTACATATTCGTAATATTCGTCCACCTTTTGTCTAATTTTCTAAATGATGCTGGTAAGAAGGTCTACTTGGTGTATGTCAAAAATTTTATGTATACTTTGCTAGGTGGCGCTACAAAGCGGCGGCACACTTTCTTGTTTGACTTTATACATCTATTAGAATAAATAGTATCTATTACAATAAAATCTTTGCTTGTATGTATTACGACTATTACCCACTCTCTGTAGTCTCGTTGTCGTCGCTTGATTAAAGGAGACCAGTACTTATGGTATTTGACATCGCGCAGCGATAATAACGCGCGATTATAAGTCGCAATGTACATAGACCCCTATGTCTGCCATTAATCATATAGGTATGTTCTTTTACTAATAGTATCAAAAGTGTAAGGTTATTCATAAGGCATCTAACGAAACAGCACGTCTGTTAGAAACGAATTAATGCTGAATAATACCTACGAAGAACAGTTTTTCAAATGAAAACACCACGACTGTTATACCTATCCTTAATTTATTGATTTAAACTTTATTGCACAATAAAAAAGTACAAATGGACTTAATGCCTTAAGGCATTCTCTACCAGTCAACCGAATTCTCTACCAAACCGATTTATAACATTATTACCGATATTAGTACCTACATTATGATACAAGTGTGCTAAGTTTTATTCGACGTTTTTCAACACACTTACGAGGAATAACCGACTTTTAGTAACACTTTTATTAAACTTTGTTGCTAGGTAATTATTACTTACTATCCCAAAGTTACGTTTAACCTTTTTATTTTTTTCTTGTTCATTACTTAAAGTTCACAATTCACATAAAAGCACCATAAAAGTAATAACAGTAAACACAACAAAAATAAATAAACGCAACATACAATTGAAATTCACTCCACTCCGAATAACAAATACAATGGTAACTTTTAAAAGAAGCGCGCATACCTAAGGAATTTTTAAACGTGCGCAAATTTGTAAGGCAGCAATCCTATCGTCAAACAGCCAATACTCGTATAAAAAAACTGCGAATCATTAACGATTATCATAAGGGCATTTTCACTTCTAGGAACACCCAATTAGCTTAACTCTCACAAAAAGTTAACTTCGATGTCAGTTTGTTTCGACAATTAAGCATGAAATATTTACGTAAATCCACTTTATTCATGTTTTATATTGCATAAACGCGTATTCTTTCTAGATTAAATGATAAAAAAAAAAACATTTTATTAATAGTTAATGCTTCATTGTCGTTACAAAGCTGACATCGGCGTAATTTCTTGGATTGTGAGCCTAATAGCGGTTCAATAATACCTACGTTACGAGCAAAACCTTATTGTTTAATATGGACGTGCATAATCTCAACAAAAAATGCGGGTCGGAATAATATTTATATGAATTGGTTCCATCTTGCATAATATCATCCCTGTAAGGTTTGACAACGTCATAATATTGTAACGCCGCGCAAGAGGTTTGACGCATACAATTCTGTCTTACCGAATCAAAACTATTCAAAACTTTTATTAACCAATCACAACTTTTTTTTAATAGCGCGTAATTGTGTATTGGATATAATTTTAAGGTGCGCGAACATATTTATGAAGAGGGGATAGCAGTCAGTGTCAATGGGGCTGGGGCCATTATTTAAAGGCATTTTTGTATGTAAAGCTTCGTCTATATAATATTCCGTCGCTGTTTGGGGCCATTTGACTCGACTCGAAATTATAGTTTTATATTTTTTCGATAAATTTGAATCGAATTGTATGGAGCACTCACGAAATTCAAACTCAACCGTCATACCCGAACTTCGGTGTTCACGGTAGCAGACCTGCGGACCTACCGCGAAAAACGAAATTCGAAAATTTCGAGGAATTGTCTCTCTCACTCTAATGACGCCTTCGTTTGAGTGACAGAGAAAAAACGTCGAAATTTCTTCGATTTTCGCGGTATTATTGCAATTCGAAAATGTTGCTAGTTTAGATGTAGAATGGACGGAAGTAATACATAGTTTTTTATTTAATTATTAGTCAATATGTCTTGTCCATTGTTCGCCATAGCAATCAAGCGGAATAAAAGTTAATATATCTGTAATGCTTCATTAATTCAAATCGCCGCAAAAAACTTGCAAAGAAATTATAAAGCAAATAAAATGTGTAATATAATTCCGTGAAACGAATACGGACAATAACACAGTTTTCCTTCTTTTAGTAGTGACTTCCTTATTTAAGTGTTCAATACTTAAGTTTATGACTAACGAGTTATATAAATAGAACAAAAAGTTGCCTTATCATCACTATCAGCAAATAAAATAGTTAATCGGCTAATGGTCTATTCCACACGCCCCGGATATCACATCATCTGCCTATATCTGTCCACTGCTGGACAGAGCCCTCTATTGCCTGTGTATATGGACGCATTAGAAGGTAGTGCCCATAATCGCCACGCTGGGCAAACGGGTGGGCGATCGCAATAGTGTGTCCACTATGATGACGCTGCTGCCCTCATGATTAAATAAAACCCTACATAAAATCACATTAAGATGCATTAAAACCAAACGAGTATTCGCTCATTCTATCCCCCACTCTGCGAAATTCGTTCGTTACCTACACAAAGCGTATGATTCGTCGAAATTCGTTGATTTTGTACAGTGGGGGATAGAATGAGCGAATGGTCGTTTGGTCTAAATGCACCTTTACATATGCGACCTTCGCATAACTGCGGCCCTAACGCGAACTTCGAAGTTTGCCAATTTCGGAGATATGTCTCTGTCACTCTAATGACGCCTTCATTGGTGTGACAGAGAAAAATCCCCGAAATTTGCGAATTTCGGAGTTCGTGGTAGGCCACCTATTAAATCAAAACCCCATTTTATAGTAAAGAACCTATTTTATGACGCAGAAAACCTAAATCAGATTTTCCAGATAAACATTCTAAAGAAATCATTCTTATCACATCAGAATAGTGGGCTTAGATAAAACCCGTTTTAGCAAAACATAAATGATACTGCTATTTACATTGTGTTTATAATATATGTTATGTAAAAAATAAGACTGCTGTGGCCGTACCATGACTGTGCAAGTATCGGTAGGTAACGTTATTAGGTTTTACTTGATATGTAAAGCAAGCCATTTGTACCACTCACCCCAAAATCAGAGCGAGCGCGAGGTACGTTAAGGTGCATGCAGACCAAACGAGCATTCGCTTATTCTATCCCCCACTCTACGAAATCAACGAATTTCGACGAATCACATTATGTGTAACGAACGAATTTCGTGGAATGAGCGAATGATCGTTTGTTCTAAATGCACCTTTAGGTTTTACCGTGGTTTTACTCGATACGTAATGAATTCTTTCCGTATTCAGTAAACCCTAACGTATCCTTTACATTCCAACTCCCGGTACGGCTAATGGATAGAATTTGACAGCTAGTGCCAATATTGGAACATTCTGCGACCATACATGGACGTCTAACGCCTGCTCAAAATGCCCCCAAAACCAATTGTTCAATTGTGCCAAGATGGCAGGACAAAGCGCTTTTCTTAACACCGCGCATATTTCGGCACAACATCTTTGACATACTCGTATGTTTAATTGTTAATACAAGTAGAATATAGGCAATCAAAACTTTGATGGACCAATCACAGCAATTTTTATCTGGTGGTTTAAGTTGTTATAGGTTGGTATTGAAATTCATTACCGTGATGCATTGAAAAGGGGGTGACAGATGTCAACTAAAATTCAGGACCGTTTTTGAAAGGCAATTTAGTATGTCGTGCGGCTTCTGTGTTTTATTTGTTCGTAGGGAACATTTTTTGTCCTACGCCTTAGGAGGATGACGCTGAAAGTTTCGGGTATGACCATTCGAGAGATCGAAAAAAAATATTGATTAAAAATTTAGTTAACCTGTAAACGTTTTTATGCTAAAATTATAGATCACGCGGCTTACGTTTCTAACCGTTGTTGTAAAATGACTTATGTAAACAATCGATGTTAATTTGAACTCTGTTGCTCAATGGCAGTCTCAACTGAATACGTGACATTATTCCGACATGCGACATTTTGGTCGTATCGTTTTTGATACTCTATGCACCTAAGGGTTAAGTCGAAAAATGCTCTACTACAATGTGGTAGCTAGAATTCATTCTTTTCTTACATATTAACAAGAATTCTTCTAATTTTTCACATTTCCATCCCGAAAACGCAGAAAATTACTACCTAATGTAGGTCGTGTCTTCTAAAAATGGCGTACCGTAAAACTATTAGGGTGGTTCTTATTTTTGCAATTTTGTAGGATGTTCGAATCAATAAAAGCTCTTTGCTCTCCCGATTGCAATTTTCTACGAGACTCCCTCTCATTTTGTTATTTGATAAGTAAACCAGATTTAATATTTTCTTCGGTTACCGCGAGGATTACTCGTGAAATAAAACTATGAAAACGGATAAACTCGCGTATATTAACTAATTTTAACTTCATTCCGACGTTTCGAACACTTTACAGGGTTCGTGGTCTGCGGATGACATCCGCAACGTCGCATTCGAAACGTCGGAATGAAGTTAAAATTAGTTAATATACGCGAGTTTATCCGTTTTCATAGCTTTATTTCATAAACCATATTTGTTTTTTCAATTATTATAAACTACCGTAGCCACCAAGTGGATACCACAAAATAGGCGCGGACGAGGCAGACCCAAACGGAGATGGCGGGACGACCTGGATGCCTTTCTTAACAACTGGCCGGAGGAAGCACATACTCGGGAGTCGTGGAGTTTGAGGGGAGAGGCCTTTGCCCAGCAGTGGGACACAAATATAGGCTGAATAAAAAATAAAATTAGGGGTCACTACCGAAGTACGAATTTCAAGAAAGGCAAAATCATTAGTCGGTTTTTATTACTTCTTCGGTGTAAAATGAGAGGGTGTCCCATAGCAAGTTGCAATCGGCAGAGCAAAGAGCTCCTTTATTCATGGATTCGCTCGCCTAGGCATCTAATATTTTTTTATTTAATTACATAAATAAGTATGTTTTAGGTAGTCAATCTAGTGTTTTCTATAGATTGAACGTATTAGTAGTTAGGATCTTCACTTCTCCATTTGCTCGTTTGTCTCTAGTTAGGCAAAGGGAAAGCTATAGCTATACTAAAGCAACGTTAGAATAACTAAGATAACCAGACCAAAACGAATCAAACAGCCACAGAACTAAATAAAAACCAGTCATACGTTTCAAAACCCATTAAAGACATGGAATGTGCGTAAACCGCACGGCCATGACAGTTGGCGAGCCTCTGGAATCCGCGCCGCTGATTGGTCGAGAGCGCCGCGCCTCCGTGACGTCACACTGGCGCAACTTGAAGGCGGTAGCGGGCGGCGTGAGTTAGAGGAGGGAGCGGAAAGCAGAAAATTAAAGTGAAACTGCATCAGAAGTGATCAATGGAACAACTAGTGTAAATTCAACTGCATTGATATGTGTCGCGTGGTGACTTTGTCACCACCCCACTCTTCTCGTGAGCGTAAGAGTCGACTATTTGACAGCTCTGTTAAAGTATTCATTTCGAACCTTACATATTTCTTATTATTATTTTTTTAATATCACTTTATTTTCAAAACTACAATTTATGTACATAGATAAAATCTAACTAATCTACTTAACCTAACCTATATCTAAGATTGGCCCTTGTGGCATTGTACCGAGGATGCTGGCGGCATTTCCTCGCTGTATTGCAATACTGATGCGTTGTGCGAGGAAGTCGCCAGCTCTGTTTCTTAATTGATTCGGTTTTGTTTTTTATATGACGCCAAATATTTTGCCAATACCCATTAAAGGGTTAAATTGTCATTGACCATTCATTAATTGAAAATTGATGACGAGCAGCGTCATCATAGTGGACGCCGATTACTGTGATCGCCAACCCAGCGTGGCAGTTATGTACTAGAAGAGGCCTAAGCTCAGTAGCAGTGGGCGATAAAATGGCTGAAAGGATGATGATGACGATGATGAACAAATTGTTGATTTAATGCCTATAGTATATTTCATTAACGCCCAGGATCGCACCAAATGGAGGAAATGTAGCAGGTAAGCGGACCCTGGCAAAGGCCGGGATAACGCTAGGTAGAAGAAGAAGAGTATATTTCATTAACATGACTAATACCCACTGGCATTATCCTGATATTACAAATATCTCATACTGGATTTCCCAGTTTCATTTTCCTTGATTAATTTGCATGTTATTTAACAAGTGCAATGAGATTAACAAAGCACGCATTAAGGTGCATGCAGACTAAAAGAGCATTCGCTGTTATATCCCCCTATTCTACGAAATTCGATCGTTACACGAAACGTGATTCGTTGATTTCGTAGAGTGGGGGATAGAACAGCGAATGCTCTTTCGGTCTGAAAGCACCTTAACGCATTATTTCCTGTAGCCGTACCATGAACTGCTACCGTGTTATTAACGCAGACTTACTATGTATCGGGCTCGCTCGCACCAATACGCAACGACCATTGTAACTAATGGCCTGCAGATATCAGATCGGAAACCAATAGGCCGAAATTAAAGAGTAGTTTATTTAAGTTTTTAATTATGTAATATTATATAAATGTTAAATTAGTATATTCTTTAGCTATAAGCAAAGAGACTCTGATCCCACAGTCAAACTGTGTAAACAGTTTTGTGGGACAAATGTTAAAAATAAGTGTACATTTTGATATAATAAATAAATAATTAAAAAAAATAAGCACACCGGTAAACATACGTAATTCAGAGTCACAGAATATAAATATTTTTTTCTATTCCCGTACTTTTATTTATCATTTACAGGGTCGTGAACACACCTTTAAGCCCCTACCTTAAGATAACTCTATATTGTCTATTCCCTATAAACGTGCGTTTTTGGATTTTAAGACACCTCGTGTATACAAGACTTAATGAAATACATGGCTGCCAACCTATTTTTAAATGACATTTCTGAAGAATCGCAAACCATAGAGGAGCTTTTTTTTATTTTGACGTCTCCCGCCCGACCTTGATGATTAATAAAAAATGTGTTTGACTAAGAATATTTCACAAATTTACAATTTTATTTGAAAATAAGTGTGTGGTCGTAGAAAAAGTATTACAATACTTTTTCTACGTTTTTTATTTATTGTTTAACTGAGTCAAAAAATGCTGGTGGCGTCTTTAATAATAATTTAACTACACTGTCCCTACTGAGCACTGAATGTTTTGACCTACTAGTCGAATTTTGAAATAATTCTAATAATAGACGACGGTTTTTGCTTGAGCATACTTTTGTACGCCAGCTGATCATCATCATTTAATTTTATACTTTCAACTTCCGAATGATATGTGTTAGTTTTTAGTAAAACGTCCCACTTTGTCGCTTACCATAACGACGAGATTTCCTTGTATCTTCATATGAATAAACTGACAATGCGGCTTTATGGTAAACGACAAAGTGGGACGTTTTACTAAGCTCACTCACAATTATACACAAGATAGCTAAATAACATTAATTAAGAACGAGTTCTGCGCGAACACCGCAATGTCAAATGGTATCGTGATAAATTGGCACTTTTGATTAACTGTCTGCATCCAGTTGAATCCAGACGACCCTGATTATACACGCCCACGCTTAATTGAGAGACGTTGCGATTGATTCCACGCTGGAATTACTCGTCAAGTCGTCACGCGACAAATGACAATTCTGCGATGTCTATCTAAAGTAGATAATGGGTTAGTAGCTCTTCTTTTCTTATTTAGTTATCTGAAAAATTAAAGAGCACAAAGCGTGCGATTTAGTTTAAGACTTAATAATCTGAATCGAGAAGTGTCAGTTCCAGGTAATATTTTTCTTTTATGTGACGAAGGTAGACAACTGAGCTCTCAGCCCACTTGATGGAAAGCAGCAACTGAAGGACATACATAGTAACCAAAAAATCGCCTATGCGCTGCCTACCCTGAGGACTCAGGTGGATTGCCTCTATCTAAGCCAGTAATTACACCGGCTATCTTACCCCCAAACCGAAACACAGCAGTGCAAACACTGCTATTTAGCTGCAGGTTAACGGGTAAGACGGTGGTAGCTATCCGGGCGGACCCTGCAAGAGGTCCTACTACCAGAAAAAACTGACAAGCGGTACCTAAACTGAATCGCGTTTACGAGATCATGGTAACCTCTCTGATTTATTTTTAATTTTCATAAATCCAGTAGGCCTAGCCAAGATGCCATTCTGCAATCGTATACGATAAGCGATAAGTAAGAAATATATGAGAATGACAGATTCGAACCAACAGTCACGTGACCATTTCCATACATTATTTTGGTCACGTGACTTAACGCTGTAATGTATGTATGTATGTAAATTCTTTATTGTACACAAAACACAGGTATAAAAAAAACACATAATAATTTAGATAGGTACAAAGGCGAATGACGATGCGATGATGAATGTATACATACATACATACATCATCAGCCTATTTCAGTCGACTGCTGGACGTAGGCCTCTCCTATTAACTATGCGTAACATATACACATTAGGAGGTACCTAAATGTCCATAATCGCCACGCTGTTCAAGCGGATTGGCGATCGCAGCAGTGTGTCTACTATAATGACCCTGCTACCCATCGTGAATCTTATATCAAAGAATGAGTGACACTTCAATCCCTTAGTCGACTCTAACGACACCCGCGGGAAGGGTTGGGGTAGTGACAAATGTATTCTTTCATTCCTTACTGCCATCACTACACCCCTAGACTTAATGTTTATTGCATGGATCGGAACCGGTTTTTTAGAAAAACCTCGAAATAGCTAAATATTTTAAAATGTTAAACACTTTTTATGTAGCTTTCAACATTTAATGTAATTATTAACATCGTATTTTTGAATTACTCCATTAACAAAAAAAATATATACCGAAGAACGAAAAAGAACGGAATTCGAACCGTTCTTTTGTATGGAGCAAAAACCGTTATCCGATCCCTGGTTTATTGTATACGCCTGACGCCTGCAAGTTACCCGCTGCCGCCTGTGCCGTGGACGGTCGGTTTAGAAAGTGGTCGGCCTCTACTCACGCAAGCCGGTTAGAAAGGGTGCACTTACGATATAATTACTGCGAAATACTTGAAGACTTCACACTATACAGCAGTTGTGTAAAGTATAATATATATTTAAATTAAATACGACATGCAGATCCATATTTAAATTAAATAAGGATCTGCAAATTACCGGTAAGAAGAAGACTGAAGATGAGATGTGCAGATACCATAGTAAAAGACATGAGAGCTTGCGACGTTACAGTAGACACGTCCGATCGTGCGAAGTGGAAGGAAAAGACCCACAGCAGACTCCAGAAAAAGATACCCACAGCAGACCCCACAGAAAAGCAGACCCCACAATCAGATGGGAATAATCATGCTGCAGTGTTATTCGCTAAGGAAACCGCCTTGCTAACAGCGCTGTGTCAGCGCTGCGGCAGCGTCGAGCCTAAAAATGGTATTCATTAATGCACTTTAAACGACACTAGCGCTCGGCGACGAATGCGGCGTGAGCTGGAACTACACTGCGTCGAGAGTTACCGCCTACAGTTTGACGACGAGCTGTTCTATGAGTGAATACCGTTTTTCGCAGCGCTGCGCTCTACGTCGAAGTGAAGGCTGTCTCGTCGTCGAGCTCGTTGACGCTCGAATGTGTGAATAAGAGAATAGCATAGCTGAGGATAGAGAGAGAGAAATTAAATATGACTTGTGAGGAATACCGAGATTCGACGTTGCACGAAAGTGCAAGACGTCGGAGACGTTATTACCAAATTGAAGTGGAGTTGGGCAGGACACATTGCCAGGCAGCGTATGGCAGGTGGACCAAAATGTTAACGGATTGGTGGCCGCTTTCAGAGGGGAGAAGCGCAGGGCGTCCGACCTAGGGTTGCCAACCAAAAACCACAGATATGCGGGACGTTTGCGAATAAATTGCGGGACTTGGCTATAAAATGCGGGATAGAAACGACATTAACATTAAAAACCAATTCTTAATTTCAGATCGGTTCAATTTAGATGCACCTATTGCACCCATCGCAATCATTCATATTTTGGCAGTATACACGTTCAGTGCACGGTGCTCGCGGACTGTTGGTACGGAAATCGTGGTACATTCAAATTAATAAGACGAAATTTTAAATTGCTTTCATTTACGTATTCATATTACTATTTTAGTATTCCCTAAAAAGCGGGACAACTGGCGTCCCGCGCGAACCCTTTGCGGGACGCATGCTTTAGGGCCCCAGAAACGGGACGTCCCGCATATAGCGGGACAGTTGGCAGCCCTAGTCCGACCGCTCGATGGGTGGATGACATTCGAAAGAGTACGAGTCAAAGTCAAAATATTATTTTTTCAATTAAATAGGCCCAGCAACGAGCGCTTTTGAATCGTTAAACTATAGTTGCAGATTTCTAAGAATGAACATTTGACAGTTTAGAAATGAGCCTTATGTATATGACGTTAAGACTATCGGAAAAACGGTGAGTTTTACCCTTATATAAATAAGATTTTAACTGTCAAAAGTTCATTCTTAGAAAACTGCAACTATAAATGGGTGAATCAGAAAAAAGTTGATTCACCCAAATAGCAAATGAGAGAAAAAAAGCTACTTCGTCACTTTTGGATGAGGTTAGCTCAGGACCGGGACCAGTGGCGTACAAGAAGAGAGGTCTCTGCTCAGCAGTACACGATAAACGGCTGAAAATGAGGCTGATGATGATGGTGACGTCATTTGTTCCACTTGTCCCCTGAGGTGCCTATTCAGGGATCCGTCACAAACCAATTAGACTAAAATTTAAAGTCATTAATCAGCAAGTAAATTTCGGACAGGAGCGTTGCACGGGTTAATAATAACCTTGACATTTTATGTTACAATATGAATATGTGTGGATAAATAAGAAATAACACAAGAAACTGTCGTTCAGTTACATAACAATTCAAATGTCATAAACTTATAAAAGAAACTAGTTTGTCTGGACATTGGGCCTTGATTCGACCTACCTATCTATATTTTAAGTATTCAAAGTGCATAATTAAGACAGGTTTACTAGACAAAACATACGCTGAATGAAGGATAAATTAAATCAATATAATTACTGCTTAAACAGAATATGAGGAAAATGAACTAATCACAAGGTATGCCCAGAGTTGGCAAACATAGTTGCGTTGTGGATAACTCTATGTCAATATGAGAGATTAATATAATAAAGACTTATAAAGTAATTAGACTAAAGCAGGAGGTTTTCAAATTCGACTGTATGTTTTTTTATGTTTGTTATCTCAGAACTGTCGACTGAGTGAGCCGATTTTGAACTTTTTGAAGATTCTTTTTTTATTTGAAAAATAGATGGAAGAGTGAGGTGCAGAGAAAATCACAAAATTGCTTATAAAATACAGAAATGAGGCTTCAGGTTATTCTTAATTTTTACTTTATCTTTTCAAACTTAGTTTTTTTAATATATTCTTCGGTTACCGCGAGGATTAAGATGAAATAAAACTATGAAAACCCAGTCAGTCGCCCGCAGACCACAAACCCTGTAAAGTGTTCGAATTGTCGGAATGAAGTAAATTTAATAAATATACGCGATTTTATCCGTTTGTACAGTTATATTTTAGTTGTTTTAGTTCTTTCTCATTTAGATTAATAGTAACGTAGCACAAAGATATCAAAAACTGATATAAAGTTTCGATACAGGTACTTATTTCGGAATTTAACCTCGGAGACGCTGTGACATTCGTTAAGTTTTTGAATTTAGAATTTATTAAAATATTATCGAACCGATGGAACCGGGTTGCTCACGTATTAAGTCGATGATTGCTCGACAAACGATCTTAAGTACCTACGTAAGTAACCCGGTTCGATAATATATTTTTAATATTATGTTCGAGTCTCACGTTACTTGTAATTCAGAACTTAGGTACTCATAATCAAATTACAAATTAAATTTCGAAATATACACAAAAAACAGCTATTTCCTTAAAGTTGTTTTTGCAAATAGATTTTTATGCCAAAGGCACAGAAAACTATATGTTCTGCTTAAACCGGCGATTTTGTACCTGAGACGCAATAATAATTGAAAGTCTTTATTTTAAATGATCTGTAGCAAATATCACTTATCTTGCAGTTTTATTGCAGGAATTCAAGCAAGCAAAATTGTATAAGTATACACACAAAGCAGGTGGCAACATACTGGCACTTTACCTCAATACGAATACGATGTGATTCATGTGATTTGATGCATGTTTCATGTTTGTTTATTTTATAACTTATGTACAAAGGTTAATTTAATATTGTGTCATATTTAAGCAAACGTAGGTACTATTATTCTAAATACTATAATTGTAATAAAATAACACCGAATAGAAAATACATCACTTACAAAAACATTACGCTTCAGCGGTTAATACTAACTAAAACTGACCTCTAAGTCAATAATAGGTACTAAAACCTGCGTTTAGTTTGAGATACACAATGTATCATACATATATTAAACATTTATACTCCAAGTCATAGTTAAGATCATTTTCGATATTTCCTCTGGTTATTTTCGGGGATTTCCGCAAATCTATATTGTACCCATTTTACATAAAGCGACTATGAGTATTATATCCAATACTTATCGCCTTTTCCAACGAGTGGGTGTGTCCTGTTATCAGTGGCCTTGCTCAACCGATACGTTGATAACGACGTCATTCAGGCGACTCGGAGCGGGGCTACCGCAAACCACGTTGACGTATTGTGTCTCTGTCGCATTTCTAATTTTTTATGTAAGATTGACAGGGAGGTAAGATGTCGGATTCGCAGTAGACTTCAGATTGGAAAAGTATGAAGTGAGGGGAGATGAAACTTAGGGCTACAGTCTCATAGTCTTTATGCTGCGGTTTAACCTTTTAACTGCCGTACTGATAAATAAGACAAAGGTCTGAT
>JALPQI010030610.1:0-11963 GCA_025490895.1 Thaumatotibia leucotreta | reverse complement strand
GGAGTGTGACGCCGGCAGAGCTGGCGCCCGTGTCCAACGGCACCAAATACGAGAATTCGTACTCGGTCAGCAACTACGCGCTGTCTTCGTACCGGGTCGTCGTCACCACGCTGCTGCACGCCGCCAAATACGGATCGTGAGTATACCGTCTGTAGCGACAGTCACATACTGCCAACCCGTGGGTAATTCTGCAGGAGTGTGACGCCGGCGGAGCTGGCATACGTGTCCAACGGCACCAAATACGAGAACTCATATTCTGTCAGCAACTACGCGCTGTCCTCGTACCGGGTCGTGGTCACGACGCTGCTGCATGCCGCCAAATACGGATCGTGAGTATACTGCCTGTAGCGACAGTCACATACTGTCAACCCGTGGGTAATTCTGTAGGAGTGTGACGCCGGCGGTGCTGGCGCCCGTGTCCAACGGCACCAAATACGAGAATTCGTACTCGGTCAGCAACTACGCGCTGTCCTCGTACCGGGTCGTCGTCACGACTCTGTTGCACGCCGCCAAATACGGATCGTGAGTATACTGTCTGTACGGACAGTCGTATACTGTCCGAGGGTAATTCTGCAGGAGTGTTACGCCGGCGGTGCTGGCGCCCGTGTCCAACGGCACCAAATACGAGAACTCGTACTCGGTCAGCAACTACGCGCTGTCCTCGTACCGGGTCGTCGTCACAACGCTGCTGCACGCCGCCAAATACGGATCGTGAGTATACTGTCTCTAGGAACAGTATAGTATAGTACTCGTAGCGCCAAATATAATAGTCCGTGGGCTAGTCGGCCTGAAATTAGAAAACGGTATAATTTGGGGGTACCAAGTGTCCTTTTTACAGTAGTTAGACATATTCATAAGGATGTTAAAAAAGTATGATAGACATCTCAAAGTGGTAGCTAATAGGCATACGGGCTATTTCAAGATTTCCGTTGTATGACAGGTATGGTTAAAATTAGGAGGTACAAATTTTCCTTTTCACGGCTGTTAGGTAAGCTTATAAAAACGTCAAAAATGCAAGATTGCCATTTATAAGTGCTACCTAACAAAAATGGGGGCCAATCAAAGATGGTGGATCTCAAGTTTTACAAAATCAAGTATATCTCGAGAACTATTCAATATATCTAATTACTCTCTTGAACAAAATTAAAGGCATATCTGTAAGCTTCATATTTTGCATATACACCATATTGCTAAAACCAACCAATAATTAATTATGACCAAATTTATGAAAATTTCGTGATTTTGATTTTTTTTGTGTCGTGTTTTTACATAGTAGTCATAACGCTAGAAAAATTAAATATTTTTTTAAAGATAGTGTATTTAATAAGCTTTAATTTGATGTATATAACTTGTTGGCGGTATTAAAAAAAAGACCCATAAAAAATATTTAAATCTATTTAATTTAAATAGAGTTGCAATTGTTTTCTCTTGTAAAATTTACTGTAAATTAAAATCAACTTTATTTCTTGTCAAGTATGTGAAATTTCAATGTCGATTTCTCTTGTTGTATAGTCCACCTTAGGAGGTTAAATTCAATTCATACACAATTACCTCTGCAGATGTCGTATTATGTATTGGCGAGAGTTCGTCTAATGTTCGAGTGATGTTATGTTGTACAGTTTTAGTAAAGCGGACATCTTTTTACCAATGAGGCGCCCGTGCATGGCGCGAAGAAACTTCTTCTGAATATTCTCAATTGCTATTATATTTATAAATGTTACACGTTTGCCAGGCCACGCGCCCAAGCACAGCACAAGCTGCAAATGTCGCACCTGTTCATCGACGAGGCCGCGCAGGCCTCCGAGCCCGCCACGCTGGTCCCGGTCACCGGCCTCCTGGCCCCCGCCGGCCTCCTGGTGCTCGCCGGCGACCCCATGCAGCTGGGGCCTGTCTGCATCAGCCGCGACGCTAAGGACCGAGGGCTAGGTTAGTGCAAACTGCTAACTTAACTGCTCCGGAGGACATTAATATAATTGGTATAAGTTCTGCCGATAGACAGCTATACTTTTAGAATTATAAGTGTTATAACTAACGTGAGACTCAAACATATTTAAATATTGATCAAACGGTAGTCCATGATGAGGATCCTCTAAAATACTGTAAAATGATGGTAACGTAGTGGCAATTCCCTTATTTTCATACAAATCGGCAGACAATCAGAACATAGTGTTACTGTGATTCAATAAAGGTGCGTTCAAACCCAATGAGCATTCGCTATTCTAACCCCCCACTCTACGAAATTCGATTGTTACACAAAACGTGATTAGTTGATTTCGTAGAACGGGGGATAGAACAGCGAATGCTCTTTTGGTTTGAACGCACCTTAAGAAGATTTTCAATAAGAATGTATCAATCATTTTGAATCAAAATACTCGTCAAGAATGTTTAACGTTACGAGTATGTTTAGGAGTAAAGTAAAACCTGCGACCACATATAACATGGACGTCTAACGCCAGCTCTAAAATTCCCCATAAAACAATTGTTCAATTGTGCCAAAAGATAGGCAGGAAATAGCGCTTTTCTTAACACCGCTCATATTTCGTCGCAACATCTTCAACAAAGGATTAAAGAATATAGCCATATTCTAGCCAATGAAAACTTTGATAGACCAATGACAACTCTATTTAAATGGCGACTTAATTAGCCATGATGCATTGAAGACACTTGTCAACAAAATTTCACGACCGTTTTTGAAAGGCAATTTAGTATGGCGTGAGTCTTTCATATTTTAAGGTGCGACCGCACCAATGCTCAAAAAACGGCGACGGTACGGAATCGCAGTGACGCATCGCATTCGTAACGTTTTAGCCGCATGCCCCGCAGACCGCTGGTCAAAAACGGTAACGGTACGGAATGACAGTTATGAGTCATAAATGTCAGGTGTCACGTACACATGTTGATGTAGCTATTCTTGTTAATTATCCACTTACCCCTATTCATAAACGTCTCGTCTGCTAACTTAACAAGCCGCTAATAATAGTTTGTCCCTTTCGGTCTTAACAATATGTCCATAAGAGCAAAAGGGACAAACAATACTTAGCGGGTTGTTAAGTTAGCAGACGTTTATGAATAAGGGGGTCAGTGTAAAATCAAACGATTTTGAACGCTGCATCAATGCGTATTTTAAGCAGCGGTGTGGGAAACATGCGGCAAAATCGTTACGGATATGATGGTCCGTCACTGTGATTTCGTACTGTCACCGTTTTTTGAGCAGTGGTCTGAGGCGCATACGGCAAAAACGTTACGGGTACGATGCGTCACTGCGATTCCGTACCGTAGTACCGTCGCCGCTTTTTGAGCACCTTTATTTGTATGTGCGTAGAGTAAAACTAAATGTAAAGTACATACCAGGTAAATCGTTGATGGAACGGCTGAAGAACGACTACTCGGAGTTGTACGAGTCGGACCCCAACTACATCACTATGCTGGTGAAGAACTTCCGCAACGACCCCGACATCCTGTCGCTGCCGAACAACATGTTCTATGACGACAACCTAGTGGTGAGTAACGATTCTACATGGTCACTAGATAAGTTTTGCAACAAATACCCATACACCAAAAAAAAAAAATACATACAAATATATTGCAGAATAATTATCTAGTGATAGTGACCTATGTATTTAATGTTGATAATGTTATATAGTTACCAAAAAAAAAGTAAATACTTACATTCCCGCTGCCAGTGAGGTTTTGGGAAGCAGAATTAACCTATTAGGGGATTTTTATAAATAATTTCAAGTTTCAGAAGTAGTAGTTCTAAGTAGTTTATAGTAGCATGTAGTTGGTATCTACTTATTAAAAAACCGGCCAAGAGCATGTCGGGGCATGTTCAGTGTAGTGTTCCGTAGTTATTCAAAAACGGCTGGGCCGATTATGTTCGTAATAATTTTATTTTAATCCTTAAATGCATGACCTTGACAAAGATTTATTCTTTGAATTTTGTCATGCTGTCAAAGAGTCATAATACATACATCATGATGCATAATACATACATCACTATGCATTTAAGGGTTAAAGTATCCATGTTTTTTTTCATATTTTTGGTCCTACAGTAGTTTGTGTAAATGTACCTTTAACGACGCAAGAGTGATTTTGCTATCCTACTTAAATAAACGATATAAATAAAAATAAAATAAAAAATAAAAAGGTTTATTTCCAAATTAAATGTACACAAAGTTACAATTTATACTGACCCCCACACTAGGCTAGGCCTGTCCCGTGAGGGAAATCTTACGATTAACAGAAAGATTTTACATAAGCGGCATAAGACAACAATATATATATATATATATATATATATATATATATATATTTTCTATTGCATAGGTATTAAAAATGAATTAAAACTAAACATGCAAAAACTGATTCAAAAAAATAATATTAATGGTTGTGTGTGTGAGAGAGAATATGTTTGTTCATGAGTGTGTGTGTGTGTGTGTGTGTGTGTGTGTGTGTGTGTGTGTGTGTGTGTGTGTGTGTGTGTGTGTGTGTGTGTGTGTGTGTGTGTGTGTGTGTGTGTGTGTGTGTGTGTGTGTGTGTGTGGATGTGTGTGTGTGTGTGCTATTTGTTAGGATGTTAAGATGTTATCTTCATTAAATGTTCCGTATCTGAAAAGGACAAGTTCATTATATTCATTGTTAGGAACTTTTTTGCTTTGACAAGTGATAAATCCTTGAAATCATAGAGATTGACTAACCTATTGTAGATTCGAGAATGCAGAAAGACTGAAAAGCGGCGAGCAAATGTTGTTTTAACGGCAGCTGTTGGAATTTTAAATATTCTGTTCTTGAGTAAGTTGCTGTAGTTTGACGAGTTTAAAACAGTCTTGTGCACCGACAAAGCCACCCTGACAAGATAAAGTTTCCTGACACTGAGTACTTGCGCATCGTTGTACAGCTCTTCCGTAGGATATCTGATCGGTCTCTTCAAGGCCACCTTCAGAACCGCTCGTTGAGCTCTTTCTAGTTTTAGGAGCGTAGTCATGGTTGTACCACCCCAAGCCAAAATACAATAATTTATAATCGATTGTCCAAGTGCCGTATAAATAATTTTCAAAAGTGAGAAATCCGCAGCATTTCTAAGCATCTTCATTGTGTGCATCAACTTTCTGACCCTACCAGCCGCTGCCACCACATGCTGCCCAAAGTTGAGTTTCTCATCTATTACAATACCGAGGTATTTTATAGTTTCCGATCTCATCATGCGGTCGCAGCTACAATTTTGAGTTGAGGAATAAGTGCAGTTTCGGTTATGGACTTTAATTTCCAACTGTGGTGACGGTGAAGATACTGATATATCTTAATTTACTTTAGCTAGACCTATATCTATAGCCAGTTATCTCTTTAATAGCCACTCGCACCGTCGGATCCTCTCAGCCGCGTCAGCATCCTGGGGCTGCCGGGCGGGCAGCGTGCCGCGGTGTTCCACGCCGTCAACTCGCGCGAGCAGAGGATGGGCAAGGCTCCGAGGTGACTTCTTATTACTGGCTTATCCTTATCCAATAGCCACTCGCACCGTCGGATCTTCTCAGCCGCGTCAGCATCCTGGGGCTGCCACGCCGTCAACTCGCGTTAGCAGAGGATGGGCAAGGCTCCGAGGTGACTTCTTGTTACTGGCTTATCCTTATCCAATAGCCACTCGCACCGTCGGATCCTCTCAGCCGCGTCAGCATCCTGGGGCTGCCGGGCGGGCAGCGTGCCGCGGTGTTCCACGCCGTCAACTCGCGCGAGCAGAGGATGGGCAAGGCTCCGAGGTGACTTCTACTTACTGGCTTATCCTTATCCAATAGCCACTCGCACCGTCGGATCCTCTCAGCCGCGTCAGCATCCTGGGGCTGCCGGGCGGGCAGCGTGCCGCGGTGTTCCACGCCGTCAACTCGCGCGAGCAGAGGATGGGCAAGGCTCCGAGGTGACTTCTTATTACTGGTTTATCCTTATCCAATAGCCACTTGCACCGTCGGATCCTCTCAGCCGCGTCAGCATCCTGGGGCTGCCACAAAAAATAATTTTATTTTATTTATTTATTTAATAAAAGCAACTATTTTTACAGGAGATCCTAATACAATAGTGCCTTAAACTAATACCTAAAACTACAAAAATACAATAAACTGAATAAATTACACACACAATAAACAAATTAATTAAAAGCACAACACATACAAACAAATTTTAGTAAATTCCCACATAGGGCAATAAAATAAATCCGCTTTGTCGGCAACCAGATTCAGAACACGAATGGCTCGGCTTAGAGGCGCCTTACGGAGCAGGTTGGTCCTACCAGTTGGTTCTGCCAGCAGCTGTGGCCTCCGCCGCCGCTCAGTGTATCTCTCTGGCACACAAAGACTCAGCTTTTGCAAAATCTCCGGATTGTACATGTTACCCCGGAGCACCTTAACCAGGTAACAAGCAAGCGCCAGATCCCTCCTAGTTTCTAATTTATTGTAGCCTACCATGCCTATAACAAAAAGTGTAGGATACATCAGCGGATAGAAAGGATACACTCCATACCGTTTCCAGTACAAATACCTTGTGAACTTGTTTTGTATCCTTTCTATCATAACGCTATATTTCACCTCATGTGGAGCCCATATTGCCGAGTTGCATTCCAATTGACTTCTTACAAGAGCATTGTACAATGTTACATTTAGATCACGTCTTTGATATTGATACCAGATTCCTATACATTTTTGGTAACAAAAAAAGGAACGTGTCAGACAAACATTTTGGCACCTGTTAGGAAATGTAGTAGATCTTGCTCAGCATCATTGACTACCAGCCTACCAATTTTTATCAATATTGACGACTTGATCCAAATAGGAAATGCTCATAATAACTTAATTTAATTCAACTACTAACAACTAGCGCTTTAACAATTACCATTTTTTAACTAACCTACTCCATAAACGATGTGACATTGACAGTGCCTCTTTTGGGCATCGTAATTTGAATACATGTTGCCGTGTGGTGACGGCAGTAAGAATACATTTGTCACCACCCCAACTCTTCCTGCGGGTATTGTAAGAGTCGACTAAGGGATTGAAGTGTTGACTATTCTTTGATTTGATTGATGACGGCCAGCGGTATCATCATAGTGGACACATTACTGCGATCGCCAATCCGCTTGCTCAGCGTGGAGATTATGGGCATTTACCTCCTAATGCGTCTATACGCATAGTTAATAGGAATTTATTCATAGGATGTATGTATGTAATTTGAATACATACCACTTCAATCAAATACTTTGTAGATGTTCAAAAATTTTTAAACAGTTTGTTAAAACTTGTGAATTATTTCATAGCTTTTTCAACGAGAAAGAACTGGAGATGCTGAAGCGATACACGAAAGCGTTAGTGGAGCAGCACAGCGTCAGGCCGGCGGACATCGGCGTCATCGCTCCCTACATCAGGCAGGTCCGTACAACTCGGATACTATAGTCCGCGACCGCCCTCTATGAAGGCAATCGTGGCAGATGTCAGTACACTATCTGTTAACAATGTTACTTTTTGACTCATAATGTGTTGAACTGACAGCTATTAGGATTGACTTCATAACGGCCGGGGATTGTAGGGTCAAACGTTTTCCGTATAACAAACAATAGAGTAGTTTTTACTTTTAGTACTTTTAAGAATTCCAAATTGGCCATTTTTTTTTGTATTTTCACAATAAATTTTCAAACTTTTATGGAATTTTAATGATTTTTTAAGCTTCATCGTAGTGGCCACTAACAATGACAGCATAATTAATAAAAAACGATCTTTAGCTGTATTTAACAATTGCGTTTTAAATGTGATAGTCTTTGAGGAGTTTTCAAAGTTTAAAACCTCCTTGGCATGTGGTTATAAATATAATGAAAAAAATACATGTTTTTCATTTTTATATTAAGAATTTGTAAATTATTTTTTATTAAAAACATACTACATTGAAAATTTATTCATATGAATAAATTCGATTTCTTCATCTATATCAGAGTTATAACTTTTGCGACGTTTACTCCAAGGTATACTTATGATAATTACTAACAGGTGTACAAGATGAAATCGTGGCTCACGAGCGTCGGTTACGACGACATCGAAGTCGGCACCGTCGAAGCGTTCCAAGGGAAGGAGAAGCGCGTCATTCTCGTGTCAACCGTGCGTGCCAACTGTAGGCTACTCGACTATGACGCTAAATATGGACTTGGCTTCCTTGTGGACGACAAGGTTTGTACAATTTGACTATTCTAGAACCTTATGGCGACGGGATAGAGTCTAGTTAACAGCTATCTAAGAATGAGACGCGTCATTCTCCTGTCCGTCCACTATGCTCGACTGCAGACTGCTCAACAAAAAATACAAAGAGGCTAGACCCAGGAAAAAAACGCGTCATTTTCGATTCTCGTATCCACGGTGCGCGACAACCGCAGGCAGCTCGACTATGTCGCTAAATATGGAATTGGCTTCCTAATGGACGACAAGGTAAACACAAGTTGACTATTCTAAAATCTTGTGCCGACGAGATAGAATCTAGCGTACCAGCTGTATATCTTTTTCGAACTAATTTTATCGACGAAAAGAACATTTTTATAATTTGTTTTCGTCAGTAAAATTGGGTCTCCGTCATTATAAAATGCACTTTATAAAAATTCTCACTCTAATATGATATATGACGATTTTATTGTTTTTCCGATAGATTGTGACACTAAATACTATAACATTAGATTAAATTATAAACTAAATGGCGAGAGGTGACTGGAGTAACCTACGACCGAAGGATACCCGTCAAACTTAAAGGTGTCCTGTACAAGAGCATTATAAGGCCAGTGCTCATGTATGGAAGCGAAAAGTGGGCGATGACGAAGCGTCTTGTCCATACCATCCAAGTAGCCGAGATGAAAATGCTTCGATGGATGTGCGGCGTGACGAAACTCGACAGGATACGCAACGAGTACGTGCGTGGAAGCCTCGGAGGACGTGACGTTACCGACAAGTTTCAAGAGAGTAGGCTAAGATGGTATGGACATGTGAAGAGAAGGCCTCCTGATCACATTTTACAGTCCACCATGTCTTTCAAACTCCCACACTCCAGAAGAAGAGGGAAACCCCATGGCTGGACTCAATCAAGGAAGACCTAAAGTGCTGGAATGTTTCTGAAGACGAGGAAGGCAGACCGCGCCATTAGATGGGAATAATAATTGCCAAGGAGAGAGATAGAGAGATAAACTAAGAAACCCTAAAAACGTGCTAACTACTACAACTTAATAAATATTTAAAAAATATTTTTACATTCAAGGACATGAAAACATCGACCACCAACATCGTTAAATATCCAACCCTCTATCTTCCAGAGATTCAACGTGACCCTCACCCGAGCCAAAGCAAAGCTAGTCATCATCGGCAACCCGTCCTGCCTGACCAGGGACAAGAAGTGGCGTCGCTACATGACCCACTGCAGGGACCTGAACTGCTACTTCGGTCACGAGTGCGAGCAGATCGAGAGGACTGCAAAGGTCCTTAAAGAGGTAAAACATTTTTAGAAATAATAACTAACATGAGGCTGAAACTTATTTAAATATTTACGGGTTGCTCGCGTAATTTAAGTCGATAATTGCTCGACATATTTCGATCCATTTAGAAGATCTTCATCATGGAGTAACCGCGACCAAAGCACACGTCGTGTGTGAGTGAGTACACGTCGGGCTTTGGTCGCGGGTACTCCGTGATAAATATGAACATGTCAAGCAAATATCGACTTAAATTACGTGAGTAACCAGTTTGCTAAATATTGAAATAGGTAAAACATTTATTTATTAACTTGCAGCTGTTGAATATTATAGTATTTTATGCAACCGTTGTGTGAAAGAACTGAAAATAGTTATTAAAGACGCCACGAGCATTTATTGACTCGGTTAAACAATGTTTTTTCTGCGACCACACACTTATAATAAAATACAATTGTTAAGAATTTTATATTCTTAGTCAAACACAATTGTATTAATAATCAAATCGAGGTCGGGCGGGAGACATTAAACTCTTTAACTTTCTTGCAGGTCGCAATCACCAGGTTCAACAAGTGCCGCATCTCGGAACAGCTGAAGCCGAAAATTAAAGAGGAAAAAGAGAAGAAGAAGTAAGAAGATTAAGTTTAAGCAGGACTCCGGAATAGTGAGGGGGGGAGGGAGGTGGTATTCAATTCGTTTTAGTATAAATTACATGTCGTCGGCTGACAAGCACAACTAACTCACTATAAAAACTTTCACTATTCTTAGTAACCTCGAATGTCAGTAGTGAATCAGAACTGAGATACGAGCTTTATTTCAAATAGGTATTTGTTACTTGAGTTTTGGTTCTCAACCGAGTCAACCGACGATGTAATCTAAAGGCATTTATGTAACTCGTTGAACGAATTTATGCATAAACAAATCAACCGACAAAAGTATCTCGTTTTGAAAATACAGTCATACCAGACATTCATTTCAAAATCAGATCGTAACTGTTCCTTTGTTTATCAATAGATTTATTACAATGATACA
Organism: Thaumatotibia leucotreta; assembly: GCA_025490895.1. Lineage (NCBI taxonomy): Eukaryota > Metazoa > Arthropoda > Insecta > Lepidoptera > Tortricidae > Thaumatotibia > Thaumatotibia leucotreta. The sequence continues at coordinate 1,457 of JALPQI010030610.1, read as the reverse complement.
GTGCTATTGACGTAGCTTGGCAAACTTCGTATTTCCGAATACAAAGCTAAAATCACTAACATGTCCATTCATTATTAGATGTTTATATTGTTTATCAGAATTTAATTTACGATTAAGTACTTTATTGTTCTCTTGCTAACAATAAAGTAGGTACCTAATTCGTAAAACGATAAATCGAATAAGTGAAGACTTCGAAGTAAATTCGTTTAGTATTTGGAAATACGAAAATTACCGATATACATTAACCCCCCTTATTCATAAACGTCTGCTAACTTAACAAGCCGCTAATAATTGTTTGTCCCGTTTGCTCTTACGGACACATTGTTAAGACTGAAAGGAACAAACAATTATTAGCGGCTTGTTAAGTTAACAAACGTTTATGAATAAGGGGATAAGAAAATAAAAGCACTGTATGTAACAGATGCTGATGATTGCTTTATTTGGTCTTCCTTTACACAGTATCATATATTTTATAATACCATAAAATGGTGTTACTTCTTGTTTATTCTATAAACCGTTTATACCAAAGATTGTTACTGTTGTTATGCAGCTTTGTTCCAAAACGATTAATTACAAAATCATAATCGATCAAATTTAACTGTCTTGTTCATTCATATTCATTATAAAACTTTATATCTTTAACCTCTGATATCTCTACTACGAGTATTTCTTCATTATATTTTTTTCCTGAGCACGTGACCTTCCACTGTTACTTCATTTTCTATTGTATTATTGTAATTGATCGTTTTGGTCGAGCTATGTTTTCATAAATGATTACATACTACGTGTATGTAATCATAATGTGAACGCAGAAAGGTATTATTCCGGAGTCATTAATTATATTTTTAAGATAAGTGGTATTTTTAGAGTGCTTTACATTGTCTTTGTTAGTAATAAGTTTATTGATTAGGGCCTAGAATGGCAGGATGATCATTAGTGGAAGTAAAGATCAGTAGATTTCATAGTAAACAATACTCAAGCTCTATTGTAACTGAAAATGTTGACGTATTCTATTAGTAATACGACATTTATTTTCAAAGTCATGGAACTATTGCTTAAAAAAAATCTTAAGGAACTGAGTTTTACCTGTTTTTTTAGATGTTAGATCCATTAAATTCGCTATAAACTCAAATCCCTACGCATAAATTAAGTGAAGACTCCTTTTGTTAGGGTGATGGTAAAGTAAATTGCATAATATGTTCGTTTCAGATTAAACATATTGACTACGAAAAATTCCCATTGAATACATATCTATACAATTTTTTATCTGTTAACCACCATTCTAAATTAGTTTGTGTATTGTAATCAAAGCATGTTATTTTCAAATACTTGCTTGATTACTAATTACAAATCTCAAATTAAGTTCTCAATTGCAAGCTACCCTTACCTCCTTATTTATAAACGTCTCCCAACTTAGTATAACTAACAAAAAAGTATCGCTTATTCCTTTCCGTCGT
>JALPQI010030609.1:0-10850 GCA_025490895.1 Thaumatotibia leucotreta | reverse complement strand
CTGCCGGGCGGGCAGCGTGCCGCGGTGTTCCACGCCGTCAACTCGCGCGAGCAGAGGATGGGCAAGGCTCCGAGGTGACTTCTTATTACTGGTTTATCCTTATCCAATAGCCACTTGCACCGTCGGATCCTCTCAGCCGCGTCAGCATCCTGGGGCTGCCACAAAAAATAATTTTATTTTATTTATTTATTTAATAAAAGCAACTATTTTTACAGGAGATCCTAATACAATAGTGCCTTAAACTAATACCTAAAACTACAAAAATACAATAAACTGAATAAATTACACACACAATAAACAAATTAATTAAAAGCACAACACATACAAACAAATTTTAGTAAATTCCCACATAGGGCAATAAAATAAATCCGCTTTGTCGGCAACCAGATTCAGAACACGAATGGCTCGGCTTAGAGGCGCCTTACGGAGCAGGTTGGTCCCTACCAGTTGGTTCTGCCAGCAGCTGTGGCCTCCGCCGCCGCTCAGTGTATCTCTCTGGCACACAAAGACTCAGCTTTTGCAAAATCTCCGGATTGTACATGTTACCCCGGAGCACCTTAACCAGGTAACAAGCAAGCGCCAGATCCCTCCTAGTTTCTAATTTATTGTAGCCTACCATGCCTATAACAAAAAGTGTAGGATACATCAGCGGATAGAAAGGATACACTCCATACCGTTTCCAGTACAAATACCTTGTGAACTTGTTTTGTATCCTTTCTATCATAACGCTATATTTCACCTCATGTGGAGCCCATATTGCCGAGTTGCATTCCAATTGACTTCTTACAAGAGCATTGTACAATGTTACATTTAGATCACGTCTTTGATATTGATACCAGATTCCTATACATTTTTGGTAACAAAAAAAGGAACGTGTCAGACAAACATTTTGGCACCTGTTAGGAAATGTAGTAGATCTTGCTCAGCATCATTGACTACCAGCCTACCAATTTTTATCAATATTGACGACTTGATCCAAATAGGAAATGCTCATAATAACTTAATTTAATTCAACTACTAACAACTAGCGCTTTAACAATTACCATTTTTTAACTAACCTACTCCATAAACGATGTGACATTGACAGTGCCTCTTTTGGGCATCGTAATTTGAATACATGTTGCCGTGTGGTGACGGCAGTAAGAATACATTTGTCACCACCCCAACTCTTCCTGCGGGTATTGTAAGAGTCGACTAAGGGATTGAAGTGTTGACTATTCTTTGATTTGATTGATGACGGCCAGCGGTATCATCATAGTGGACACATTACTGCGATCGCCAATCCGCTTGCTCAGCGTGGAGATTATGGGCATTTACCTCCTAATGCGTCTATACGCATAGTTAATAGGAATTTATTCATAGGATGTATGTATGTAATTTGAATACATACCACTTCAATCAAATACTTTGTAGATGTTCAAAAATTTTTAAACAGTTTGTTAAAACTTGTGAATTATTTCATAGCTTTTTCAACGAGAAAGAACTGGAGATGCTGAAGCGATACACGAAAGCGTTAGTGGAGCAGCACAGCGTCAGGCCGGCGGACATCGGCGTCATCGCTCCCTACATCAGGCAGGTCCCGTACAACTCGGATACTATAGTCCGCGACCGCCCCTCTATGAAGGCAATCGTGGCAGATGTCAGTACACTATCTGTTAACAATGTTACTTTTTGACTCATAATGTGTTGAACTGACAGCTATTAGGATTGACTTCATAACGGCCGGGGATTGTAGGGTCAAACGTTTTCCGTATAACAAACAATAGAGTAGTTTTTACTTTTAGTACTTTTAAGAATTCCAAATTGGCCATTTTTTTTTGTATTTTCACAATAAATTTTCAAACTTTTATGGAATTTTAATGATTTTTAAGCTTCATCGTAGTGGCCACTAACAATGACAGCATAATTAATAAAAAACGATCTTTAGCTGTATTTAACAATTGCGTTTTAAATGTGATAGTCTTTGAGGAGTTTTCAAAGTTTAAAACCTCCTTGGCATGTGGTTATAAATATAATGAAAAAAATACATGTTTTTCATTTTTATATTAAGAATTTGTAAATTATTTTTTATTAAAAACATACTACATTGAAAATTTATTCATATGAATAAATTCGATTTCTTCATCTATATCAGAGTTATAACTTTTGCGACGTTTACTCCAAGGTATACTTATGATAATTACTAACAGGTGTACAAGATGAAATCGTGGCTCACGAGCGTCGGTTACGACGACATCGAAGTCGGCACGTCGAGCGTTCCAAGGGAAGGAGAAGCGCGTCATTCTCGTGTCAACCGTGCGTGCCAACTGTAGGCTACTCGACTATGACGCTAAATATGGACTTGGCTTCCTTGTGGACGACAAGGTTTGTACAATTTGACTATTCTAGAACCTTATGGCGACGGGATAGAGTCTAGTTAACAGCTATCTAAGAATGAGACGCGTCATTCTCCTGTCCGTCCACTATGCTCGACTGCAGACTGCTCAACAAAAAATACAAAGAGGCTAGACCCAGGAAAAAAACGCGTCATTTTCGATTCTCGTATCCACGGTGCGCGACAACCGCAGGCAGCTCGACTATGTCGCTAAATATGGAATTGGCTTCCTAATGGACGACAAGGTAAACACAAGTTGACTATTCTAAAATCTTGTGCCGACGAGATAGAATCTAGCGTACCAGCTGTATATCTTTTTCGAACTAATTTTATCGACGAAAAGAACATTTTTATAATTTGTTTTCGTCAGTAAAATTGGGTCTCCGTCATTATAAATGCACTTTATAAAATTCTCACTCTAATATGATATATGACGATTTTATTGTTTTTCCGATAGATTGTGACACTAAATACTATAACATTAGATTAAATTATAAACTAAATGGCGAGAGGTGACTGGAGTAACCTACGACCGAAGGATACCCGTCAAACTTAAAGGTGTCCTGTACAAGAGCATTATAAGGCCAGTGCTCATGTATGGAAGCGAAAAGTGGGCGATGACGAAGCGTCTTGTCCATACCATCCAAGTAGCCGAGATGAAAATGCTTCGATGGATGTGCGGCGTGACGAAACTCGACAGGGATACGCAACGAGTACGTGCGTGGAAGCCTCGGAGGACGTGACGTTACCGACAAGTTTCAAGAGAGTAGGCTAAGATGGTATGGACATGTGAAGAGAAGGCCTCCTGATCACATTTTACAGTCCACCATGTCTTTCAAACTCCCACACTCCAGAAGAAGAGGGAAACCCCATGGCTGGACTCAATCAAGGAAGACCTAAAGTGCTGGAATGTTTCTGAAGACGAGGAAGGCAGACCGCGCCATTAGATGGGAATAATAATTGCCAAGGAGAGAGATAGAGAGATAAACTAAGAAACCCTAAAAACGTGCTAACTACTACAACTTAATAAATATTTAAAAAATATTTTTACATTCAAGGACATGAAAACATCGACCACCAACATCGTTAAATATCCAACCCTCTATCTTCCAGAGATTCAACGTGACCTCACCCGAGCCAAAGCAAAGCTAGTCATCATCGGCAACCCGTCCTGCCTGACCAGGGACAAGAAGTGGCGTCGCTACATGACCCACTGCAGGGACCTGAACTGCTACTTCGGTCACGAGTGCGAGCAGATCGAGAGGACTGCAAAGGTCCTTAAAGAGGTAAAAACATTTTTTAGAAATAATAACTAACATGAGGCTGAAACTTATTTAAATATTTACGGGTTGCTCGCGTAATTTAAGTCGATAATTGCTCGACATATTTCGATCCATTTAGAAGATCTTCATCATGGAGTAACCGCGACCCAAAGCACACGTCGTGTGTGAGTGAGTACACGTCGGGCTTTGGTCGCGGGTACTCCGTGATAAATATGAACATGTCAAGCAAATATCGACTTAAATTACGTGAGTAACCAGTTTGCTAAATATTGAAATAGGTAAAACATTTATTTATTAACTTGCAGCTGTTGAATATTATAGTATTTTATGCAACCGTTGTGTGAAAGAACTGAAAATAGTTATTAAAGACGCCACGAGCATTTATTGACTCGGTTAAACAATGTTTTTTCTGCGACCACACACTTATAATAAAATACAATTGTTAAGAATTTTATATTCTTAGTCAAACACAATTGTATTAATAATCAAATCGAGGTCGGGCGGGAGACATTAAACTCTTTAACTTTCTTGCAGGTCGCAATCACCAGGTTCAACAAGTGCCGCATCTCGGAACAGCTGAAGCCGAAAATTAAAGAGGAAAAAGAGAAGAAGAAGTAAGAAGATTAAGTTTAAGCAGGACTCCGGAATAGTGAGGGGGGGAGGGAGGTGGTATTCAATTCGTTTTAGTATAAATTACATGTCGTCGGCTGACAAGCACAACTAACTCACTATAAAAACTTTCACTATTCTTAGTAACCTCGAATGTCAGTAGTGAATCAGAACTGAGATACGAGCTTTATTTCAAATAGGTATTGTTACTTGAGTTTTGGTTCTCAACCGAGTCAACCGACGATGTAATCTAAAGGCATTTATGTAACTCGTTGAACGAATTTATGCATAAACAAATCAACCGACAAAAGTATCTCGTTTTGAAAATACAGTCATACCAGACATTCATTTCAAAATCAGATCGTAACTGTTCCTTTGTTTATCAATAGATTTATTACAATGATACAGTGCTATTGACGTAGCTTGGCAAACTTCGTATTTCCGAATACAAAGCTAAAATCACTAACATGTCCATTCATTATTAGATGTTTATATTGTTTATCAGAATTTAATTTACGATTAAGTACTTTATTGTTCTCTTGCTAACAATAAAGTAGGTACCTAATTCGTAAAACGATAAATCGAATAAGTGAAGACTTCGAAGTAAATTCGTTTAGTATTTGGAAATACGAAAATTACCGATATACATTAACCCCCTTATTCATAAACGTCTGCTAACTTAACAAGCCGCTAATAATTGTTTGTCCCGTTTGCTCTTACGGACACATTGTTAAGACTGAAAGGAACAAACAATTATTAGCGGCTTGTTAAGTTAACAAACGTTTATGAATAAGGGGATAAGAAAATAAAAGCACTGTATGTAACAGATGCTGATGATTGCTTTATTTGGTCTTCCTTTACACAGTATCATATATTTTATAATACCATAAAATGGTGTTACTTCTTGTTTATTCTATAAACCGTTTATACCAAAGATTGTTACTGTTGTTATGCAGCTTTGTTCCAAAACGATTAATTACAAAATCATAATCGATCAAATTTAACTGTCTTGTTCATTCATATTCATTATAAAACTTTATATCTTTAACCTCTGATATCTCTACTACGAGTATTTCTTCATTATATTTTTTTCCTGAGCACGTGACCTTCCACTGTTACTTCATTTTCTATTGTATTATTGTAATTGATCGTTTTGGTCGAGCTATGTTTTCATAAATGATTACATACTACGTGTATGTAATCATAATGTGAACGCAGAAAGGTATTATTCCGGAGTCATTAATTATATTTTTAAGATAAGTGGTATTTTTAGAGTGCTTTACATTGTCTTTGTTAGTAATAAGTTTATTGATTAGGGCCTAGAATGGCAGGATGATCATTAGTGGAAGTAAAGATCAGTAGATTTCATAGTAAACAATACTCAAGCTCTATTGTAACTGAAAATGTTGACGTATTCTATTAGTAATACGACATTTATTTTCAAAGTCATGGAACTATTGCTTAAAAAAATCTTAAGGAACTGAGTTTTACCTGTTTTTTTAGATGTTAGATCCATTAAATTCGCTATAAACTCAAATCCCTACGCATAAATTAAGTGAAGACTCCTTTTGTTAGGGTGATGGTAAAGTAAATTGCATAATATGTTCGTTTCAGATTAAACATATTGACTACGAAAAATTCCCATTGAATACATATCTATACAATTTTTTATCTGTTAACCACCATTCTAAATTAGTTTGTGTATTGTAATCAAAGCATGTTATTTTCAAATACTTGCTTGATTACTAATTACAAATCTCAAATTAAGTTCTCAATTGCAAGCTACCCTTACCTCCTTATTTATAAACGTCTCCCAACTTAGTATAACTAACAAAAAAGTATCGCTTATTCCTTTCCGTCGTATAGAAACATCGATAAGATCAAAAGGGACGACGTTTATGTTATGAATAAAGGAGTTGTTAAGCTTTACCACACTCGAGCCACTACAGATGTTCCTGCCATTTTGCCACTTGCCTAAGAACGGCGTTTTTATTTTTAACATTGTTGAGGTGGTGTACTTGTGCCATATGGGCATTAACAGGGATAAAATGTTGTATTTTTGAACGAATTGTTAAAAATTTAGGGTCAGCACAAGCAATTCAAAAGATACCTCACACACCGCATTATGTACACTACTTAACCAATTGGCCACTCTAGAACCATGTCATAGAGAGAACTAGTAAGAGATTTCTTGAAGTTTGCTTTATAGCGTCATTTGACATGGTTCCCGATTGGTTCCAATTGAATGATGTGCTTACATATAAGTCATATTGAGCAACTTTTACTATGGGACCAACCCTGAAATCACAAAAAAATGAGGTTCATATATTTTGGTTGTTTTATCTTGACATTTCGTATGACGGAGTTATTTTTTTAGCAAAATCGTAGCCAGACAGACTCACAATAAAAGTTACTTAGCATGATTTATACGTATAGGACGTTTGAGGTTTTCAGTAGCTGGCGAATCAGCCTATATATTATTAGAGGTTACTTGCATAATTTTTTATTATAACGTTGATTATGTAAGTAACCTGTTATAATTTTAATATGTTTTTATAATACTTATAATTATAATCTTTCGGTAGCTATATTCGGAAATGTTTTACGTAAAGCGCATTTTTACTTGTTTACGGTAATCATATTTTGTTTGCGTAAAATGCCTCGTGTATTAGAGTGAATCAACTTTTTTCTGTCTGTTATTGCCATGGTTACGGTCGCCTGAGTCACGATGGTTTTATGCAAAATTATGCTACTTAAACTATGTTAACAAGCATTTTCTTGGGGTTATTAAGCCCTTTCCTTAATGGGCCACTTAGAAAAATGGATTACATGCATGTTTGCATAGTTTGAGTAGCATAATTTTGCATAAAACCAGCGTGACTCAGACGACCGTAACCATGGCAATATCAGACAGAAAAAAGTTGATTTACCCATTAACATTTTTAATAATCTATAATAGCGTTTATACTTATTCACGCTTGTTACAAAACTCAATTGTTTACTATAATAGCATATTGAAGAGATCTCAAAGATACCTGTTGAGATTTTTGAACTCCCATTTTAATCATTATTATACTATATTGATCGCCTTTCATAGTTGTGTTACTATTGAACTGTTACAATATCTGTGATCAAACCTTTAACAGTTGTTTGAGATAACTTACTTTAGTATTAAGATTAAGACAAAACATTTTTGATATTTTTATAATCATCCTTTTTAGGCATAAAAGCCATATTATTTTTAGAAACTAGTTTGTAGATTAACACGTTCACAGGCTCTAGAATGAACCTTATTGTTTTGTAATAGAGGTTACCCGATTTAGCCACAGTTCCACATGTGGGCTAGGCAGTGAACGTGACGAAGTATATTGGAGGGAATGTACGTTTAAATGTTGACTTTTTAAAATAAAGAATCATACAAAAAAAAACGTTAATTTCTAATACTTTAATTTAATGAATACCAAAAGAAAATAATTTCATATGTAGTGGTATTGTGTGTTTATATTCCTCATAGCCGTGGGGTAAGTGGTGACGGCAGTAAGAATACATTTGTCACCACCCCAACTCTTCCCGCGGGTGTCGAACTTAAGAGTGGACTACGGGATTGAAGTGTCACTAACCATTCTGATGATGGGCAGCGTCGTCATCATCTTTACTACGATCGCCAATCCGGTTGGCGATTATGGGCATTTATCTCCTAATCCGTTTACACACATAGTTAGTAGGAGAGGCCTACGTCCAGCCGTGGACTGAGATAGGCTCATGACGTGTCGAATCCTCATAGGCATTCTATATATTATTTGAATATTCTGAACCGATTCGTCGCGTGTTCCATTTTCAAAAATTTTTGTGTATAGCGGTGAAAATTTTTTTCATGACACGCCAAGGGTGCCTTACGCCATAGCCCATAGAATATGATGACACGCCTATCGTGTCATACACCATTCGTTGAAAAAATTCATGACACGCCTGGCGTGTCATCCGCACTGAAACGGTTAACTGTACTATTACTATTTAACCGAGAGTAAGCTTAATTTACAAGCATAATATATAAGGTACTTTTAGTAACACCACTACAAATGCAATTTAAACTTCTCTGTAATTTATCTGTTTATAGTATACTAGCGACCAACTCCGGCTGCGCATGGGTACTATACCTACATAAAAACCTTCCTCTTGAATTACTCTACCTATTTAAAAAAATCTCATCAAAATCCGTTGCGTAGTTTTAAAGATTTAAGCGTACATACAAAGGGACATGGGACAGAAAGAGTGACTTTATTTTATACTATGTAGTGAAGTCGTTATTAAGAAAGACTAATATCGCCGTCAATAACCATACCGGGTGATCATCCAAATGGGTCAGTGTAGAGAAATCTATACCTATATTACTTGAACGTGGTGTAAGGATATTATTGGAAATTAACTAAAAAATTGACTAAACCGCGTCAAAAGGCACGAAATACAAGTCTTCTATTTCTTTGACAAGTAACCTGATGTAAATTACTGGCTAAACCATACGGGGTAATCATCAAATAGGTCAATGTGGAGAAATCAAAAAAACAAAAAAAGATTGTGAAAATTCTTAGGAACTATGGCGTTGATTTTAAATAGCAAGTAGTTGGCAAGTAAAAATTGACGCACTAATTTAGAAAAAAAAAGCTTTTAATTAATTTGAGAATCGGATTCGAACGCGATCATGATTTTATTTTTGATTAATTTCTTAAACATTTTTTCTTCAATCGACCTTTATTTTTGTTCGGTTGCCAAATTGATGAGTAGTGTCTTGAAGGCCGCAAACTTGAATATTTGTGACACGCTCTTGTATCAGTTATAAAATATTTTAAAAATAAAAATAAAACCGCCTTCAAAAATTCACCCGAACTAAAAATTAAAAAATAATTTTGGTTACTACTACTTCGGATTTCCTACCCAAACCTTTAAACCTTTTATCCTATTCATTGAAATTAAATATATTGGCTAGGTACCCTACAGCTTTCTTAGAAGTCGGTGCCAAGCCAAATATGTTCACTTCGCGAGTACTTATCAAATCAAATCAAAAATTATTTATTGTCTGAAAACTTATTAACTAAGTACAATAACCTTGCAGAATACATGCTTATTAAAACAAATACATAATAAAAGTACCTAGTCTAAGTTTCGGACAAAGGGTTCCAATCTCAGCGTGTGCCAGGCTTAACGTCTGGCGCTGGTTTTCAGACTGGACCCTTAGAGTCGATCGATCGCAGGTTAACATATTTTAACCAGCGCTTAGTTACACAAAAAAAAAGAAATAAGGTAGGTTACATGTTAAAAAACATAAGTAGGTGAATGGGTGCCGTGCAGTTCTATGTGTTAAGGTGTGTGAGTGTGCGCGGGAATGTGTATGTGTGTGAGTGTATGTGCGTGTGTTGATGTAACCGTGACTTATATGTATTTGATAGAGCTTTGTAACTTACTGTCACTCCGGTTATGCTTTCATCAAAACGACGGAGGAGGCAGACCATTCTGTTGATAAAAGTGTAATCGGAGTGACGGTAAGTTACAAAGCTCTATCTAATATATATATATACCTATGAACGTATTTGGCTTGGCACCGACTTCTAAGAAAGCTGTAGGGTACCTAGCCAATATATTTAATTTCAATGAATAGGATAAAAGGTTTAAAGGTTTGGGTAGGAAATCCGAAGTAGTAGTTAACAAAATTATTTTTTAATTTTTAGTTCGGGTGAATTTTTGAAGGCGGTTTTATTTTTATTTTTAAAATATTTTATTTTTTGCTTTTTAGTAGTGTGAATATAAATTCGTTATTTAGTATGCTCTAAATACTTATAATTAGAATGTACTGCACTGTAGTAGGCTAGAAAACCTCAACTGGCGAACTTATATGAATACAACAACAATCATTTCAAAGATTACAGGTAACAGCCTCAGCATGCCTATATAATTTAAAGAATCACTAACCGCTAATCAACATGTCATAACTACTAAGCAAACACTTGAATAGATCTCGAAAATGTATGACAGTTGTTATATTCAAAGAATGATCTTCCAACCCCTAATCGTTAAGGAGTTATTCCTTTCATCATCAGCTCACCAACATGAGACTATGACCACCTAAAGGCAAATACTCAAATAGCTTCCAAAATACATGAAATATGATATATTTAAAGAATTATCCCCCAACTCCTAATCTCTAAGGAGTTGTACCTTCCATCATCAGCTCACCAACATGAAAGGATGCCCACCTAAAGGCAAATACTCGAATAGCTTCCAAAATACACGAAATATGTTATATTAAAAGAATTATCCCCCAACTCCTAATTGCTAAGGAGTTGTACCTTCCATCATCAGATCACCAACTGAAGAAGTTCATGACTAGTCGCAAATACTTCATTAGTCTTCGAAAATAAATAAAAAATGTCATGTGTGCCTACAACATTTGAAGAGTTCCCTCGATTTCTCCAGGATCCCATCATCAGATCTGGATTCGGTGACAATGGGACTAACTAGACGGTATACCCTTTCAAACAAAAAAAGAATTTTTCAAATCGGTCCACGCTTGTAATTCCCGATTCTAAAGA